>CAEGAD010072260.1:0-32213 GCA_903067055.1 Poeciliopsis paucimaculata
CCCCCCCCCCCCCCCCCCCCCCCCCCCCCCCCCCCCCCCCCCCCCCCCCCCCCCCCCCCCCCCCCCCCCCCCCAAACCTAACCCCATGTCCTTCTCTGTAAATGAAACAAAGCATGGAAAAAGAGAATCTCCTCTACTTTTCTGCTGATGTACATTTTGAAGGACATTATGTAATTGCTGCGTATTATTCATGCCTGGAGCTGTTTTGAAATGCATGGATGGTCACAGACTCTGTCTGGAGGAATGCAGCTACCCACACATAGGCTCTTTTATATTTAGCCACAGTGTTGTTTACATTCACTTCAGTTTTTAGATTAAAGCATAGTTCTTTACAACCACCTTAATTTATTGAATTGAGACTTTATCACTGTCCAATGTTATAGTTACAGAACATACTGTTTAATTTTAGATCACATGATGAGTAGCATAACAATATTTCTTGGCTGAAACTATTTTCTGAAGGTGCATTTAGCTGATAATAATTTCATCTAACTGTTTTGCTGAAGTCAATCTCAGAATGAAAGTCAAAATTTCTGGCTACTGTGGAGCTGTACAATAAGAAAATATGTCACTGCAATATTACAACCACAGTATTGCTGATGATCAACCCACATTTTTTGGACTCTTTTTTTTATTTTTTTATTTTTTTAAATTCACCATTATACAATGTCATTACTTCTCTCAAAGAAGTGTATGATATGCAAAGAGTTTTAGCATATCAGACACTAAGAATTGGCATCAGATGTGGTCATTAGAATCCATCCAACTGCACAAATAGATTATTGTTCTGAAAGAATGACAAATACTACATGTTCTAAAGTGAGTGTAATTTCCTCATTTGTTTTGGGAGCACTAGTTGAATCCAGATCTTGCCTTTTTTAAAGTTTGTTCATACACTGACGCATATTATATTTGGGCCAAGCAGGTGACGGTAACATGAGTGAAACACAATCCTAGTATAGAAAAGTGCTCAAATAGAATATGAAACGTTTGTGCAGGTGAATGTGCAGGGGTGGAGTTGTTCATACAGGCCCAATTGTCCAGGTGGATTTACTTTTCCCTGACTCATATAGGTTGTTTACTGTGCCTTCTAAAGTATTGTTAGGGCAAATTTAGTATAGTTGGATTTAAGGTAATTACAAATAAAAATCGTTAAAATTCACAATTTGTCTTACCATGTTTACATTTAAAGCAATATTAACGTTAACTGCAGTGCTAACTTTGTACTACAAGGGCATTTCTTATCCCATTTCAGTGTCTGCAGTACTTTATGTTGCTCTGAATAACCGCTGAAGGGCTTTTGAGATCGAAAATCTCCACTGTGTGACACTGTGACTCAGTGTTTATTTGAATGGAGCTGCTTCAAGCCAGTTTTTCAAGTGTAGAGCCCAGACTGAGGAAATCCTCTCCAAACACATACACAAGGGGGCCTTTATAGGTCCAGTTATGCTAATGAGTGACAGAATTTAACCATGTTCAATGAACATAGACACACAGTTACCAACACACACATATACATGCTGCTTATGATCTGACTGACCATCAGTGGAAATGACAGCGTCGTATTTTTTTTCTTGCGCTGAAGGGTTTTTGATGACCACAGCTTGGAGCGACACAGAAACTTATTCGAGTGAGGAAGCACAACAGGGCATCTTTGGGAGAGTCGGAGTGTAACCATAGAAACTGTGTGACCCATATTCACAATATCCAAGAGGCAGGATGAGAAAGTAAATGTTTCAGGGTTGAAAACATGTTGAGGAGATTTGTAGAGGGTGTGTCTGTGATGACCTTCCCTTCGGGAAAGTAATCCATCTCTGTTGGAAGTGATGTCAGCTGGATTTGCTCTTCTAAAGTCTGATCAAGAAAACATGAATTTTGGACCAATTTTAAATAAATAATAATTATATATATATATATGTATATGTGTTTTCATGGAATTTTTTACACTTTCAAATAAAAATAGAGCCTCCATTATTACATGTATTCAAATCTTTCTTCAATATTACATTGAAAACACCGACTGTTTATAGATTGCTAAGCTGTTTTTGAAGTTGGCTAAATTAGCCTTTAGCTAACTCAATCATTTTATTGAAAAGTCTTTTTAAACATACAGCTAGTATGAATATACTTTAAAGGTTTAGTTCTATTAATCTCCACAAATGTGTTTCAACTGCCAACATAAGATGTTGCTCATCTCTTCTTCAGTTTGTGGGACTGGCTGTGGCTCTGTGGATAGAGTCGTTGTCTTGTGATCAGAAGGTTAGGTTTTATTCTGCCAGCGGCATATGTTGATGTGCCTCTGGGCAAGGCACTGAACCCCAAATTGTGTATTGGTGTACAAATGTGTGAGTGCGAATGGGTGAATGAGTGTAAAGTGCTTTCAGTGGTCGAAATGATTGGAAAATGCTACATAAGTTCAGTCCATTTGGACTTCCCGATTTGTAGGTGCAGTCTTATAGTAATATATTAGCAAATTATATGAGGTCTCAGAATTCAGAACATAATAAGAACATTACACTTCATAATCCTTGTACAACTTTAGCACCTCAATAAGTGGAGTCAGACAGATTAATGAGACTACAGGAGAGTAATTAAAGCTTATGCCCTCCAGTGGATTTGGTTTATTTATTTCACATACTACTGTCAAGACATTTAGTTAAAAAAAATAAAAAAAATAATGTTATCTTTTTCTCTTCTTGCAGAGGTGCAAGTAAAAGTCCAGGTTTTTGACAACAGTGACCTCTCACCGTTAGCAGACGCTCAGGTAGAAGTCCATGGGAATCAGACTCGTTTGGCAACCAGCCATGCCGGCAGAGATGGTGTGGTGAGACTCAGCTTCCTGTACAGAGCAGGCACCTGGGTCATCATCACAGCCTCCAAACGGGATTACATCACCAACTCGGTGCCCTGGCACTCCAGTCGGATCCCATGTAGGTTCACAACTTCATCACTATACCTCAGCTTTGGCTTAAAACATTTAGGGCTTTAATATTAGCAGAAAATATTACATTTTTGTTAGTGTAAAATGTGCTTTCACACAAATGCAGCTGGATGAAAAAAAACTAATTATCAGAGACTAATTCCAGGGTGGCAGAAAATGTGCAATCCAGGCTTATAAGTAGTTTATCCCAGTCGCAGCTGCTATGTATAAATTAGTCACATAGTGTATTTCACACTTTGTGCATAAAACCCAGAAAACACATCAGTTTGTTTGTGACAATGTTGTCATTCAAAGAGCTATTCATGTGTTTATAAAGAGTAAATAGGACTTTTCTTGAATTAATTTTACTAAATCAGTCAGCATCACTGTCCAACATCACCTTGCAGTAACATCTATCGCTCTTTAGTTTTTCTGATATATTTTAAATGTATAACATGTAGTTTCATATAATCGCTTCTTAAAATAACGAGTAAGAAAACAGCAAATGCTCACTGCTTTGATGCAGGACTCAAACACTTAGAATTTCAAGTCTGATGCTCTTGCTTCACCTTGTTGGTTCATAAAGAAGGAGTCTTTTTTTTAAGCGAAAACCTAATTATTGTTTGTGGTTTTGTCTTCTATGTATGAATGTGTTAATTTCCCTCTTGGATGTCTATCTGTTTCAGTGTACGCCTCGGTCAGCCTGTACCTCCTCGTTGAGAGGCCAGGAACTCTCATTCTATATGATGACATCCTGCAGGTTTTGTCTGGATCACCCGGTGAGGAACGATTAAACATTTACTTGTCTTAATATGGATCCTAGATTTCAGTGATTTTTGTAAAAATCATTTACAAAAATCTTTAGAAACACTATTTTTATTCATATTAATTGGTCTCTTTCAGAAAATACTTTGAAGTTTGTGTTTGTGACATAAAAACACAAACCATTCTGCTGTAAATATTGTTCAGTATTTACCTCACTGATGTCCTTCTTAGATTTAACTTCAATGCCCTCAAAGATGAAAATCCTTCCATTATTTTGAAGCTTTTAATCTTTCTCCAGGAGCTCGAAACCAGCCGCTGGTTCAGCTACAGAGGAAATCCATTCAGCTGCCTTCCAGCTCTAACTACACTGCATTGTCTGCGACTCTGACCACAGCCAGAAGTCAGTATGAGATTGGTGGGTTCCCATTTCTTTTGGGCCAGGAGACCAACAGCTCAGGTCAGTACCTGCGTGTTTTGTGTTTAAGGGTGTTCCTCGAGTCTTTAAACCAGAGGAGCAGGTAGTTTTAGGTTTATTGTTAAATAAAATTTTACAAGCTGAGGAACACATACATGTTACATCTAAATATTGGCATTATTTAGTTGGCACAGCCTTTAAATTGAGAAAACTTACATCTCAACTTAACTCAAAATTTGAGAAAAGTAACTGCCGTTACATTGCCTTTCAAACTGCATCTAATGTGTATGTCATAGAGTTTGAAGGAGACATCCATTATAGTAGGTTTTCTTCCATAAACTCATCCAACATAGTCAGTGCGATATTTTCTCTTCAGGTGCAGAAACGGGATGGGCAGACCTGACAGCACTGGCAGTGGTCAGCATCCAGCTGTTTGATAAGGATGGCAGTACGATCCAGGTCTCTGATCCGATCCACATCTCTGTACCGCTGCCGTCCGACACCCGAAACAGGATGGCGACGAGTGTCCCTACTTGGCTTTATCAGCCAAAGACGGGTAAGGAATACACATAAATCATAGAAGAATAGAGCTGACAGGAAGCTATGTAACTCTCCTGAAATAGAAAGTTTTATTTAGACTGATCAACTACATAGTCAAATATTTGCTAAGGTTTGGATGAAACATTTGATTTTGACAAAATTTGAAGTAAGGATCATAATATTGCATTAATTTTTTTCTTTTTTTCTTTTCTTCTTTTATTTAGGATTGTGGGTTCGGAATGGGACTGGCTATGTTAAAAAGGAGGGGACACATTTTGTTTGGAACGCTGTGGTTCCTCAGATGGGATACTGGGTGGCTGCCTTTCCTTCATCTTCAGGTACACACATCAACAGAAAGTTGCATATCTTTGAATCTGTCTTTCGAAAGCTGTTAGTATTTTTTTGCACTGTCAGTGTTTCCAAGATAGATTTAGCCTTTATCCTTCATTGATTTTGCAGTATTTTCCTCAGTTTAGAGGGTCTGTGTTTATATATTACTGATTTCAGTCTTATCTTTTCTTCTGAGAAAGTTTTTCAGACTTGCACCAACATTACCCTATCGCTTTCATTTTAGTGCTGCGATTGCCATACACAGTACTACAGGAAACACCTTTGGATTAATTTAGATTATCTGGGGTATTGAAATTTAATTCCTAGATGGTCAGTTGGGGAAAAAAATAATGAAACAAGACAATGATGCCACAGAAAAAAAAACAAAAAACCTTTGATTCTCCTGAAGCAACAGAACATTATGAATTTTATGACAAGGATCCTTAATATATTCAAAAGACTATTCAAAAGAACAAAGCATCAAGCATGCTTACCTCAAAATATTTGAAAGGATTACATTTTCCACAATGTCTTAGTTTCCTTACATGTAGACACATGACATGTGATTTTTAGTACATCAACCGTCACGATAATACGAGAAATCACTGGACAGCAATGGAATATATCCTCTGTTATAAGATTAAATGTTAATAAAATGTTTTGCAGGTTTTGGTCTTTCTCATCCAGGTTTGAGGGACATCACCACCTACCACACCCTCTTCCTGTTGTCCATTCTGGGTTCACTGGCTCTGCTGGTGCTCATCCTGCTCTGTGTGCTGCTCTACTACTGCAGGTGTGGCGAACGTAGGCACAGGTCTTATCTTTAGGTTCATATTTGCAGAAAAATGTACAAATGCAAAATAGGTAGTTTAACATGCATATATTGCTATACGTAAGAAGTTTTTTGAGTTCTGATTTCTAACATTTAATTTCCAGACGAAAATGCCTAAAACCTCGCCGACATCAAGGCAAACCCCACTCATCCAATCTAAATGGAGCTAAGAGAGACCAGGGAACATCAACTTCACGTCTGAATCTTATCTGTGGAGGCCATGTGGAATCAGGCCCCTCCAACGACAAATCTGAAATGTCTCCATCTCGAGACTACCAGAGTTCAAGAGAAGAGCTGACTAAGCATGTTCCAGCTCACATGCTGCGACATGCCAAAGGGAAAAGCACCTCAAGTTCCCAGCGGGGAGAGAGCTTCCCCATGAAGGTTACACGTTCCACTGAGACCAACAACCTGGATAACCCTTTACTACATGAAGACTACAACCGAAGCTACAGCCCCAAGGAGAGTAAAGAGTCTGAATACCACAGACATCACAATGCCAATGACAATCGAGGATACTCGTCTGATCCCCCGTCTCCACCTCGCTTCCAGGGATATGTACCAAGTCAGTCTGACAAACCTCCAGAATATTCAGCAGCAGCAGCAGATAGCCTTGCCAGACCAACTTCCCTTAACACCCAACCAGGTCAGATTATCTTCTGCAGCTCCATTGACCAGATGAAGGAGAACATGTACAGGAGCATGGTGCCAACCCTGGTTATCCCAGCACACTACATGCGCCTACCTTCGGAGTTCTCTGGTAAGGATGGGAAGGATCAAAAGGACCAGGACAAAGATGGGACACAGATGGGAGGAGGCCAGCAGCATCACCACCACCATTCCCAGAAACAAGGCCAGCAGCAACAAAGTGGATCTCAGGGTGACGACTCTGAGGAGCCGAGCTGGGCCTCTGACTCCTCCGGTGGGGCTGTGACCATTCCTGTGCTCTTCAACGACTCCACAATGGCTCAGATGAATGGGGAACTGCAGGCTCTGACAGAGAAGAAGCTCCTGGAGTTGGGTGTCAAACAGCACCCACGAGCATGGTTCATCTCCCTGGATGGACGCGCTAATGCTCATGTCCGCCACTCCTACATCGACGTCAGCAACGACCTCAGCGGTGGCGGGTTTGGAGGTGGCTCCAGTAGCGCTCAGCGAGATGTGAACCTTGAGCCGCCTCTTGAATCTCAAGAGAGAAAATCATCGGGCAATCGTAAGGGAAAGGATGAGCGCTGGGGGACAGGAGGACGGAAGGGCCACGGCATCAGCAGCGGTAGTGGAGGTGGGAAGAATTACTCCAAACTTGCCTACCCTGACCACAGCGAACCCAGCAGCAGCGAGGGACGCCCGGTGTCACCAGAAGAGAATTCCCTCACTCCTCTTCTTGATGAAGGGTCATCCTCACGTGGATCCACCCTCCCCAGAAGAGGTCGCAGCCGAGGGAACAGCAGTCGGAGCAGCAACAGTGAGAATCGCCGCGACTCTATGACGAGCCCTGAGGATGATCCCGACGACAAAGATGAGAACAAGAAGAGTCCCTGGCAGAAGATTGAAGACAGACCTCTCATGGTGTTCCACCCTAGGAAGTGAGATTTTCAAACTTAGTGAACACTGGATCTTTGAACTTTGAGCTGGACCGAATTTTCCCTTCAGGAAGATCCCAATAAGCACAACCACTGCTTCACTGGTCCACTTTCTGGTTGTTGTTTGACATTTCTGATGATTGTTTCAGTTGAGCCCTCTGATTTCTGCTGAGTCTGTCCAGTTTATTGTGTATCCTGTGACTTCACTGAACCATCATCTGAGCCATCCCTAATGCCGACTGTGGATATAGCCATTTTGTAGAGTGAAATACAAAAATAGAGCACTTAAACTTTGATGACTGATTGAGACTTACCAAATATAACCACACAGATTACTTGTTTTATGGGATTTATTCATATGTAGCTAAATTAAATCCCTTACATTGATTCTAAATTCACTCAAAATCTCACTCTTTTTTCTAAATAGTGATTAGAAAAGGATTGTATGAAGGAAAGAACATCTCAAAGACTGAAGAAATCTGAAATGTGTCACATTTTTCTGAAGCACCTGTGAACAAATGTTTTATTTACATCTTTTTAAGAAGAAATAATTTCTTCTTCCTCCTTTACTGTGTTAATGTATTGTGATCTCTTGTTTAAATCGTACTGGTTTGAAATTTTGAGCATAATGTTAAAGTCACCCTTTGTGTCACTGACTTATCACAGTGATGTACTGTACAATTTGCCAAAATGTCTGCCTTTTTCGTGTTGAGATTTTTTTGGCCAGCAGAACCTTTCTGTGTAAATAGAGCCTCAGACATTTGAGTGACAATTTGTTATAGAAAGATTGCATGCATATGAATGTATGAAGTTAACAGAAGGCACCAAAAGACCCAGCTCTACTGATCTTTAGGCTCCTGTGCAGCCAGTCCCTAATCGCCACAATATGTCTGCAACTCAGCATAACTGCTAATTTACTTGAAGATTCACTACTGAGATACACACAGTGGATTGCATACAAGGCCTGTACCACTTCTCTCCTGTAAGTGCCTTCTTTCACATAGAATCGAGTGATGGGCATGGTTTATAAAATGCAGTTAGTTGTCACCTAAACCACTCTGTCAAAACCGACAGGCACTGATAAGCACACTGCATTGAGGTAACAACATGTGACACTGAGGAGCATGCCTGCCAAATCTGACCGCTTTTCTTGTGGCTATTCTATCCTTAGATATCTGACATCTTGTAATTATCCTGTTTTTCACCAAACTTGTAAATGTTCTGATGAATTCTATGAGATTTTATGTGTATAAAACGTGCATGTAACATGTAGTATAGGGTGTTTTTATTGAAACCTTTTCAAAGATGTTAATGAGGATATTTGGCACAAAACATCACAGTTGCAGTGAATTCTGTTGCCAAATAAATGAAGATACACTGACTTTTATCCCTAAAGAGATAGTTATTTGCTTTTTTGGTGGTATTGTGTGGAAAAGCTTTAAGCTGTACAATCTTGCTGTGGACAGCAGCCAGAGCAAATTCGGCTTGAAAAATCAGAGAAATTCAGATAGAAGGGTCGAGTTAGACCCTTCTATCTGATAGATACAATCAGAGTAGAGCTAATAAATGATCACAATTAAGCTAACAGCTTAGTTCTAATTAGAGCCAAGTCAGTGATATTAAGAGATCAGTGTGAAGTCAATCATAATCAATACATCTATTTGAGATTAAGCAAATACCCAGGGTTAAGAAAAGATAACATTTTAGCCAAAGAAACAGCTACTGGGTCAATTTTACATCCAAGTCAAGGGAATGGTTACCAAGTCAAGCTAAAATAAACCCAGCTAACACTTGCTCAAACTAAAAATAGCAGCTATCCAAAAATCACGCTAACCGCTATTCAAAGGCCACGGCTTCCCTACCAAGTAGTACAGGGTAACTGTTGACTATTTTAATTTTTTATTTATTTTTTCCCCCCTGATTTTCCCAACTAAGGCCGATTTTGAGTGCTTTCTACAACAGGTAAGCTACTGACTGCATCCGCTTTCTCCACACAACTCCACTTTAAAAGCACTTAATCTCTTTAATCTTCCTGCAACAAAATTTACTTCCGGTCATAAATGTTTACAAGAACAACATACTGACCAACATGCTCCCGCTCTTACTAGCATCACTGCCTATGATTCATCAGCAACTGTGAACTGAAAGAAGTTTTTTTTTGTGGTTTCTTGCAGAGTTATCAACTGAATGCATAAATATTGTTGGAAAAGTCATGCTGGGGGGTTTCCACCATCCGCCTGCTGTTCATATGCTTGTGTCACACGCCTACAGTACAAACTGAAAATGCGATGTAATTCTAGGGAATAACCACAAATCAATCTAGCTGATTTATGTTGTTCACTTAGTAAATGTAAAGGTTTTTTAGTATTTGGACAAATTAGGAATTTTTTATAAAGTGTGAAGTTGTGGCTTTCTTTGCCTAAGTTTCTTTTACACACAAGTTGGGTTTTTTAAGTTAATGTCGATAACCTGCATCCTACAAACATTGCAAATGATTCACACAACTGAATCCCCTGTGGAGACCCTGTCAAGTGCAGTTCACTTTGTTGGATTTTGTGCATATGAAGGTGAGGAGGTCAGAACTGTAGGCCATCATCCTGTTCACTATGTCATATGCATCATGCACCTGGTCAGTTGTTTGTAAACTGTAAAATTGATCATTTCTGTATATTAGACAAGATACAAATAAATTTGATCCCTCATTACTTGTGTTTGGAATGTTACTTTCAAAAACTTGTGACAATAGCGTTATGGGTTAGTTTTCAGCTTATGTCTAGAAATTGGAATAGAAACACACACAAAATCAGCAAAGATGTCAGGAAGAGTATTATTGACCTCCAAAAATCTTGACTTATTATTTGATAGAGTTCCAGAAATGTCAAAGTGGCATGCGCATCTGTTGAGACAATGCATTAACTACATAATACCATTAAATAAGGACACAAAATTTATGTCTCAGCAATGTACATATTTGGGTCCAAATGTGAATTTGAATCCTGAAATAAAAACAATAGACCTTGTGGAGTTGTTGGTTGAAACAGGTGAATCAGGTGCTGTACCAACAGGTTCTCCATGAAGAACTCATCCCTCCAAAACAACAAAAACGCAGGTTGCAATGTGTTCTACAATTTACTTAATGTGTAAAATACCTCAACTTTTGAGACATCCTGCGTTTTAATGGAGCAAAAATATGTAAACGTTTTAACCTTACATATTTACAATTGAAACCTATTCTGTTCCTGTTTCTACTGAAAGGAGCTTAACGAAAGGTACTATGAGATGAGATGTACTGTTCCTTTAAAACTGAGCAACATGGAAGGTCACGTGTGAGCTTATCATGTGATAAACGCCTTCAAAATTTGCAGCAGGTTGTTTTTGTCTTGTGTTTGTGGCGATGCGGTGAAAAGAGGACACTTCTTGTTCTCCCTGTTACATTTGCCTTCATAAAACTGAGAGGTAAAGTTGCCATGTTTGTTTGTTTTCTATCGCAAAGAAACGAGGAAAGTAATTCATGGCAGCTGGCGTTGATGCTAACCACGGAGCCCGCTAAGCTAAATAGATTAATTTGTATTACAGTAGCTAAGTCACTCTTTTCGGGCTCAGTATTTCGAGAGAGTATTTGAACGGGTCTAGCTCATCTACCAGTCAGTTAATTTACTGTTTTTGTTTGTTTTGCTGTTATTTTTTCTCGGGTTTTGAGAGGAGTATGCAGCAGCACCCAGAGCTCTGTTCATAACAGCTGAACTGTTTTTGCCTCCCTAAAGCCACCTATTCACAATGGTAAAGTAGAAAAAGAACCTGCAGCATTTCCAAGTTTACTGTAAATTGTGATATTGCAATAAAAACACGTTCCTGTCTCTACTGAAAAGTAGTTTTGTTTGAAACCATCTTTTAAGCAGCCGTCAGCAAATGCAGATGGATCTGGACAGAGCCTTGTTTGTCTCTCAATGGGGGACATCCCCGTAGCTGCAGATTGAAAGACAAGTTTAGAAAAACTTACAACAACAAAAAAATAGCTACCAGTTTCTACAAAAATAAGAAAACAAAAATCAAAAAAGCGTATAGTGAATATAAAGTGTTCGTACTTTTTAGATTGTGCAATAAGCCATATCGATGCATACAGAATTGCATCTCCGCAATAAAAATGAAAAACCTTTTACTCCTGGAGTGAACAATGCAGATGGATTTTTGTTCCAAGAGCAGTCCGATAATTCACAAAATAATGACCTTTTTCACTTGGAAATGTATGAGAAACAAAGCTGGAAATTCTGCTGTCTATTAAAGTCTAACAGCTGCATCCCTTTTGATGAGAACAGCAAATGATTCACTTCACCGGTTAACTTGTTTAATAAAAACAAAAAATATTACTTGAATGTGATCTCTTAACATCTTATAAAACTCTACATATTTTTGTGCATAAAAGGGGCATAGCTTTGCGGGAAGTCTGAATTTCTTCAGTGTTGCAATCCACGTTATCAAGTGGAATGTTTGCAAAGCTGCTGCACATAGTTTGTTCTTTACACTGAAACCAGGACAATGAGGGTGCTGGTCTTGTATAAGGGCACGCTTTATCTAATTTTGTGTCGCTGAGCACCATGGTTTCTTCTCATTGTGTTCAGACTCTTCAAATGGGAGGCTTGTTTCTAGCTCTTCTGGGCCTGAGCACAGCACTGATCTGCCCTGATGGAGGCATGTGTGAAGATAAAGACACCTGCTGCAAGAACATTCAGGGAGGTTATGGCTGCTGTCCGCTACCACATGTGAGCAACTCATTTGTCAGTTTCTTCAAGCTAAAGCATAAAGCTGCATTTTTTTGTCTATATTAAGAAAGCTCTGTTTGCCTTTTGTGGTTTTGTTTCTGTAACAAACCCTTTCTTTTGATGCACAAAGTAAATCCACTGTTGTAATGTCAACCTTTCTCTTCTGTCTTGAATCCACACACAGGCAGAGTGTTGTTCAGACCACCTCCACTGCTGCTACCAGGGGACCGTGTGCGATCTGGTCCATCAGAAATGTATTAATAAAACAGTTTCACTTCCGTTGATAAAGCGACTTCCCAGTAAGCAGATATCATCTCCCTCTCAGGTAACAGAAAGTTGTAATTCTCACATTCTGTGTCCTATCTGACCTTCTATATTCTTTTGTTTTTTTAAGAATTGTTAAAAGATGTCACTGGACGGTAACGGTTTTATTTTTATTAGCCCAATATTAGTGTTTAAGCAACAGAACACTGAGCTTTCTTATTCTGCTCAATGTTGCTCTATTGTGTAAAAAGTGGTTGGTTATCATATTGATGGTTCCAGCTCATCAGCGGAATAAAGGCGGTCATGTGTCCGGACCATGAGTCAGAGTGTCCTGATGAGACCACCTGCTGCCAGCTTTATGATTCTTCTTGGGGTTGCTGTCCGTTACCCAAGGTAGAGACAGTGTATGTCTGTAAGAGGCATGCTTCTATTGTATTCCACTCTTAAACCTGAAACATTACAAGGAAGGTGATCTGGTTTCGCCTGACTTTTGTCAGGCCCATTATTTTGATGTTTGAATCTTCCACTAGGGTCAGTAATGTATTGAAAACACAGCGTCACATACTTATTTTAGGGCATTAATCTACAAAGTTTTGAAGCAGAAATATATATGCAAATGTATATTTCTTGTGTTTTTTGGTTATTCAGGACTAGAGGACAATGTCCTCAACTGACCCACAGTCTTCATCATTATCAGGATGGTATCTTTATCATCTTATCTTTGCAGGCAGTTTGCTGTGAGGATAAACGCCACTGTTGCCCTGGAGGATCAAAATGCGATCTCGTCCATTTAAAGTGTGATTCTCCAGCACTTGGGTCGTTCCTGATGCTGGAAAAACTACCTGCGAAAAGATCAAAGGATAGACCAGGTTGGGAATTTCTCTTGTAACAGTTTACAAGTCAGTCATGGCTTTAAACCAGAGCAGCAAATTCATATTAGTAATAATACCCAGGTAGTTTTAATTAGGGGTAGTGGGATAAAACATGTTTGATTCTCTGATCTTTATCCATTTGTAGTGTCTGCGGCTGGTTCAATTATTTGTCCTGATGGGAAAAGCAGCTGCCCAGATGGTTATACATGCTGCGTCCAGGCCAGCGGACAATACGGCTGCTGCCCTTACCAAGAGGTAGGCTTTAAAACTACTTGCCAGTAATGAAACTCTTAATTTAAATCATGGTGTCAGAAACTTCTATTTATTAATCATCGGCAAAAACTTTAATTTTGGGCTTTAACCCCTTTTTTCCAGTCGACCCACAGTCAGAAATATACAGGTTCAAATATATATTAATTGGACCAGCTGAAGTTTTTAGAATGGCTTCTTGTTATTACTTAGGCAATCTAACAAAGATAGCCATCATGGTGTGGACATGTAAAAGAGAGCGGTTTATTACTGTTATTGCAAGTAAATCTAGTATAGCCGCATGCAGGCCAGTTAATTAACCAGTTAACGCACATGGCTCTAAAACAAAGTTTGCTACTCATTGTGGAAAGTTATTGAGTTTGACTGTAGTGTTTTCAAGATCTGGGTCATTGTGGAAAAATATTTTTTTTCCCTTCTTTCTTTCATTTTTTTAATTGTATTTTTATTTGTTTAAGAGGAACATTGTGTATTACTGAATATTTTGAACACAAATGTGAATTTACACTATTAGATCTCTAGTGTTTGTCCCCCTGACAGATGGTATAGACTGAATTAGTTATTAAAGTTAAAAACAAACGAGACATAAAAACGGGGGACATTTTGAACCATTGTATTATTTAAATAAATCACAATTTTATGTTGTAACCCAGCCTTCCATAAAAACATATGCACACACACCACATACATGACGCTACTGAGTCAGTTTCACTGACTGTTTACCAATTTGAGTGGTTACAACCAATCCCTTTGACTCTTTAAAAACTATTAAAAGTTGGACATTTCTTGATATTAAATAGCAGGCCATTGCAGAACTTAACACAATAACAGACAACAGTCTGACTACAGTTGGTCCATCTAAGTGGAAATCACAGCCATGAAACGCACATAGCTCACCTTTTGATGTTTTCAAACAGCAGCTCCTCCAAACCTTTCGGTACCTTGTGCACTATGTAGTGTTAAAACAAAATGTATATTTTGTTTAACAAGTGCAAGTTCTTGTGCCATTGTTTGTAAATGATTTGAAACTTTCTGAACAATTCACAGTTGCAGGCTGAGTCATTTGGTCTCTGCACACTGTGTTCTTTTGTTGTAATTCAGTCTTGTTTTTAACTCTTTCGTTTTTTGTTATGTTTTCATCATATGAAGGCCACATGTTGCAATGATCATCTTCATTGTTGTCCAAGCAACACAACATGTGACCTAAAGCATGGAGTCTGTAAGTCTGGAGGGAACGAAGTGCCATTGACGAAGAGGATTCCTGCTGTGTCCCGTGACGGTAAGCTGCCTTTACTGTAAAAACCACTGACTCATATTTATTTTTTCAGTGCTAATAGACTTAGAGCTTTAATGGGAGGGAAGAAAATTCTTAAAGTGAAGATTTTGAACTGTGACCTTTTTTAAGTGGAGTGTCCAGATAAGAAAACGGTCTGTCCTGATCAGACAACATGTTGCCAGTTGACCAACGGATCGTTCGGCTGCTGTCCAATGCCTGACGTAAGCATCACACTCTAACATGAAGGAACCTGATTTTGTTTTATGTCTCAGTAAAACACCCTTTATATAGATGGTACCAAGGAAACAAGAAATGACAATAACCTCACTGAGCACAGTTTAATGTTACTGGCAAATGGGGTTTATATTATATAAAATTTTAAAACGGAAAAAGTGCTTCATCATTACACCAATGGTGACCCAAAACAAAAGGAAGTAGAATAAAACTAACTTCCAGGAATAAGCCTGGAGTTTAAGATATTAAGGATTGGCCCTTAACATTGATGTTAAATATAGTTTGATATAATTTGTGTAATAGGGTAAAACTACCAGATTTCACACTATTATGTCCAAGTTATCTGTGCTATTGCTCATTTAAATATAAATGGCACAGCAGAGGCACACGCCTGCTACATGCATGATTTATCCATCTATCACAAGCATAGGTGCTTTATCGAACCCTTATTAAACAGAAGAAATGCCAGAATCAAATAATATTTTTTGTGTTCTGTTTTGTATTAAATTAATTTTGTAGCTGAATAGATGAGCATTAAGACTGCTTCCTGTTGTCTGGCAGGCTGTCTGTTGTTCAGACCACATCCACTGCTGCCCTTCAGGGACAAAATGCGACCTGAAACACAGCACCTGTGTGTCCGTCCAGGAAAATGCTCCCTTTCCCATTAAGAAGCTCCCGACCATGATGGACCAGAGGCCAGCACAGAGCAAAGGTCAGTAAAGAGGTCAAAGTTACAGCAGGCTGAAACTGAATGTCAGATTAGCTGTGTTAATACATATTAATCAATGGGCACATAAGCTCACAGGATGGATAACTCTGTCACCAAAGTAGACCTATAGGGTTTCCAAACTTGCTTGTTGATTACAACTTCAATAATATTTGTCAACTTAAATATGATTAATTTTCACTTATTAACTTCAATCGAAGCTGATTATCAGGCTTTAGCTGAATAGAAATCCTTTGAATAAAGTGTGCTGAAGCAGCAAAACATAAAACCTGCAGGACAGTGCGTGAAGTGTGCACTCTGAATGAACACAACATAAAGATAGGACTAACGTTTGCTACAGAGAATGAAGAGAAAGTCTAGGACTACTGCAGTAATGCTCTTTGGAGAGCGGGGTTTAAAGTTTCATCATTACTGAAACAGAAGATATGATTTGGTGTAAAATAAATACAGTATTCTAGTAAGTGTCATGGCTTGGAGAAGTTTTCCAGCAGCAGGACCTGGCCAGTTCATTTGAGAATCCACCATGATACCGTGTATCCGAGAGAACTTGACGCAAACATGAGTCCATGTGTAGAAAAATGTATAATTGAAGCAAAATTGGGCCTTGCAACAAGTCCAGAGCCCTTTTCTGAGCATGCTTCGTAGGTTTAATTGTTGCTATGGAGACTTAATGATTCCCAAGATGCCTCTCTTTTCAGGGCTTTTGTGAAAAATTAGGACTCCCATAAATGTCTATTTATTTAGCTATTTTGGCTCATTAGAGTCATAAAGTCACCACTACAAAGTGCTGCCTATTGGCATTTAATTAGAACCAACCTGTGATAAACATGGGGAAAAAAAAGCTGCCAAGCCTCATGTTTTTCCAAAGTAAAAACAAAATGTGTGGAGCTATAAAGCTGGAACAGTACTGAACCTCTGCTTTTGTGACTCATAAACCTTAGTTCTTTAAGGGTCTGCATACATTTAAGTGTTTGAGAAAAAGGTGTAAAAGAAACCGATTATTCTAAAACGTTTTACATCCATCTGTGTTTTATGAGTTTAAACAGCTGGAATAAAGTTTATGTACTTGCTTCATGTAAAGTTTCTGTTTTGTCTTTCAGTCCATGCTGTTCCCTGTAATGCCTCTGTGGCCTGCGCTGACGGAAACACCTGCTGTAAATCGCCAACAGGAAAGTGGGCCTGTTGTCCTTTACCTCAGGTACGGTCAGGTTGACTGCTCGTCAGGTGGTTTCCCTATTCCAGCTGCTCAGTTACACTCCAAACCAGCTTTCTTGATGAAATTGCCACACACTTCACTCCCTTTTTCTTCTATAATGGCCTAGTTGTCTCTCCTGTTTGCAGGCTGTGTGCTGTAAGGACCTCCTGCACTGCTGTCCTAGTGGCACCATCTGTAACCTGGCAACCTCCATGTGTGATCATCCCTCAGGTGTAGCGCTGATGCCGTTGCTCCCCAATATGCCTGTCTTTCCTCTGCTGACAGAAAACAGCAAGTGTGACAAATCCACGTCATGTCCCGGTAAAGCCACCTGCTGCAAGACGGCGAGTGGCGGGTGGGCCTGCTGTCCTCTACCCGAGGTAAACTGGACTGCAGACTGGTTGTCTGTTGACTTACAGCATTGTTCAAATCCTTGACCACAATCCAGGCTTCACAGGATTTCTCAAGTTCCTAGGAATTTTTCTGCTCGCTGTTTTATCAGTCAAGCTGTTTAATCTTTTGTAACTCTTAGATTCAGCTAAAGAATTTATTCATCTGCCTGCGACCTAAGATTGTATATTGATCGATCTACTTGCCTTCCTGTGCGTTCATCTAGCAGATCATCTGTTTAGCCCTTTACTTATGTGATTTATTATTTATCCATTCTTCTTCCATTTACATATGTCCTGACTGGCTATCAATTTCTTCATCTGTCTATTTATTCATCCCCTATAAAGATCTACTTGTCTGCCTGCCTTTTGTTTTTCCAGATATTTATTTGTCCATCCATCTGTTTTAGACTATTCATCTTTCTGTGCATTCTTTCGAACAGTCTGTTTTTAAATGGTTACTTCGATCTTCACAACTGCATAAAGTTTTCCCATAAATTAGATGTCATTTGTTTTTTGCATTTGAAATGTGAAAAAGTAATAAATTAGATGTTTTTAACTTTTATCGTTACTCAGTTTTCAGGTCACCTGTTAAATATTCAAACTTCGGGAAGGGAAATTAAAGTACCTTCAGAAAACTCAAAGTACTGTTTTGACATAAGGAGGTACCCGTTGCTGCTTGAAACTAAAATATGTAGAAATCAGGACTGGATTTCTCAATTATCCTTTAAACATCAGGATAATTGAGAAACCCAAACTGAGGTCATGCTATTTATCAGCTCAGAGTTTAAGCAAAGTGATCAAAATGTATAAACTGTAATTTATATATCCTTCAGGCTGTCTGTTGTGACGATCACGTCCACTGCTGTCCTCACGGCTCTGTTTGCAACTTGGAGGCTGAAACTTGTGACGACTCCGCCGGTGTCTTTCCGCCACTTCCCCTGCTGACCAAAGTTCCCGCTTTGACCAGTCGAATTCAGCAGGAGAAAATCCTGTGTGACGGTCAGACCAGCTGCCCAAAAGACACGACCTGCTGCTTCATGGAGAGAACCCACAAATGGGGCTGCTGCCCTCTGCCGGAGGTAGGAGTCTGCTTGTTTTATTCAGAGCACGTCATCAGGACGCTGAGTAAAAGCTGTTATTTTCCAGGCAGTGTGTTGTAAAGATGGAATCCACTGCTGCCCCAGTGGACATACTTGTGACCCCCACCGGTCCTCCTGCTCCAGCGGCCCTCATCGAATTCCCTGGTCCACCAAAGTTGGCGCTCTGACCAGGCCGAGCGCGTTGACTGACGTTAAATGCGACAATAAAAGCAGCTGTGCCACAGGAACGACCTGCTGCAAACTGCCTGGCGGCGAGTGGGGCTGCTGCCCGTTGCTGAAGGTTTGAGCGCCTCTGACTTTACGTCAGCCCCGATAAAGATGAAAACCTGTTTAGCTATGTTGAGGTCTAACCCGTGGCATATTCCTTCTTCTTTTCAGGCGGTTTGCTGCCCTGACCATGAGCATTGCTGTCCTCAGGGCTACACTTGCAACATGCAGACTAAAACATGTGAGAAGAAAGGCTACAATTTGCAGCTCACTGCTGCCCTTCTGAGTAAAGTGGAACAGTCTGAGAGTCTGAGAGAGGAGGTGGAGGAAACAAACGTACAATGTGACAGCACAGGGGTCTTTCTCTGCCCCCCAAAATCCACCTGCTGTAAGATTTCAGCTACAGAGTGGAGCTGCTGTCCCTTTGTCAAGGTATGAGCATGGTGTCTCAGTGTCTTGACACAGTTTGTATGAAAAGAGAAAGATCTAGCCATTTGTCAGGCTGTTCATACGTCTGTAGGTTTGTCCACTTAATTGTGTTTTTAAAATCTCTGGGGTTTCCAGGTTTAGTCTTTGAAGCATAAGATCACTATATATCCCTAACAAAGTGCCTAATATTTATTCATAAAGCCTAATTAATCCAGAATTTCATTTACTTTGTCCTGTTAATTTTACCAAGTGTACGCATATATACGGTAAAGTGAAGTGGACCTTGTACAAAGCCCTGTTGAACATCGTAACAAACTGTTGTAGATTTGTTGTTTAACAAAACTAATTCTTGGATATATTTTGAACCTGGTTTAAAAAAAAAAAATCTGACATATTTTTTCAAAACAAATATCAACTACCTCCACAAGCATCCTGGTAATTCCTAAGGATACTAGACAGCATCTGAATGTCCTCACCATCTCTTCTGTGAGCAGTCAGCTATGCATGTTCATTTTGAAATGTTGACTTCTAATGTTAGTCCTAGAGCTTACTGGCATTTAAGACGCACCACCAATATGAGCAAATATCGTTTTCTGCCATTTGACCATGAATGAAAAATCAGTCTTCTCTAATCTAGTTAACTGATAACTGCAGCTTTCAATGAACTTTATTTTTGTTTTCTAGGCTGAATGCTGTGCAGACATGAAGCACTGCTGTCCCGTTGGGTACTCATGTGACCTGAAGGCCGGAGGTTGCATTCCACGGACCCAGCTGACCTGGGATACGTTGCTGGGGGTCAGACATAAAGACTCTGTCCATCATGGACTCTAATCTGGCAGAGATGCAGATGATCTGCAGCCCTGAATCCTTTCCATCGATCTGTTGCTTGCGTTACTGTGGACAAAGTGAGAGTCATCTCAGTGTCCTTTTTGGTTTCTCTTAGTTGCATTTTTTTTTTTTTTTTTTGTAGTCTTTTTTTGTTGTTTAAGTGTAGTGATTAGGAAGAGGTTTTGCTTTTATGGGCATTCGGTTTATGGAGCAAAGCTCTCTCCATTTAAACTTAACATTTCAACACTGAATGGGGATCTAGTTCATCTTCTGCACCATTTTTGTAAATCACTCCAGATGTAGAAGAAGCTTTTATCTGAAACAATGGGTGGGAATGCAGTAAATTCACATTCAATTAGTACTAAACACAAATATTTAATACATTGCTCAAAAGTAAAACAATAAAGCAAACATTTAAATTTGTACATAAATTCAAGAGGCTAGAGTGAGAATGATATATACTCCAAATAAAGAGAAGGCACCCTGGAAACATCAGGTAAAATGTCTTTGGATCTGAGTTACAGAAAGTCAAAGCATCAGCTTAGTTTAAGAAAATGTATCTTGTGCACCTTTTCTGACAAGGGAGTTCTGTTTATACACTAAGAGGAACAGATGTTCACAAAACCAAGCCTGGTTAGGTCACCAACTGCAGGCCTGAAGGTTTCACCGTACAGCTGCTGTCCCGTTGGGTCAGCTTCTGTTCAGACTCTGTCCAGACTCTGTCCATCCTGTTGGCTCTGCTGACTGTCTAGTTTCAAGACTGTTATTAATTTTAGATGTTTTTTTTTTTTTGGTAATTTTAAAAGTTTGACCACCCCCACAACAGCCATTGGATTGGTTAATGGCTCCAAAAAGCTGCTTTAAATGAGTTGAAGACTGGCAAATATATCAGATGGTTCAATATACAATTTCTGATTTTGTGCAAATGAATGAATAAGCACAGATGTGAATTAATTTCTAATTGCTCAGCTGTGAAGGAATTTTTGGGTGATATGAGAGATTTAAATTAATGTTAGTTCTGTGTTTTTAAATTTGTGTTTCAGGCACCCTGTAGATGTTTGAATTTTTCAGTTTTTTTTTTTTTTTAAAACCTCGTAAAAGGAAAATAAAACAGTAAGGTGTGCCTTATTTAATATTGAGTGGGTTTTTTGTATATTGTGGAGTCTGTTAATAAAAATATCTCCTTTCTGATTTTAAATGCAATCAGTAATTAAGAACTTGGTGTATACATTTATAACTCTTAAGTAGATCTTTATGAAAATAATGATGTAATTAAGCTGTTTATTTTTATTTAAGAAATTATAATTGACTGCATCTTTAGAGGACAAGAATTTTAAAATTTTGAGGTTTGCTTTGCTTTTTATGAACTTTGCTTTCATAAAAATGAAAGAAAACTTGATCCCAAAGCAGATCATACAGTTTTAACCACATATTTCCATGCACTGTAAAGACGCAACCTTTCATTTTCTTCTCTGTTAAGCAATAGATCAGGGTGAGCTTGTCCTGATTTTGGACACTATTTGCTAAATGCCAGAATAATGAGGAAGGAAATGTTTTGCTTTCTTCCAGTTCAAATGTTTTCAATCATGCTCTCAGGCTTCTAACAGCTGTTTGGTTGAATTTTGAGCCATTCCTGCTGACCGAATCACATCTTGTGAGGGTTGGCATGAGAGCGATACATTCTCAGTCTTCAGCTTTTTGTTAGTCACATTCAGGCTCGTACACAGAGAAATATAAAGAAAATGAGACAAAAATAGAGTTGAATGAAAGATTAATATTTAAAAAAAAAAAATCAAACGTGTTTAAAATCTTGTTTTTGTTTTGAATTTCATGAGAAAAGTTTTTTTTTTTTTTTTTTTTTTTGTTTTTCAATGAATTTTAGCTTTCATTTGCTATAGAGTTCATGATTTAATCCTTTCGGGAATATTCTAAAGTAAAAAGCCCCTTTATCTAAATCTGGTGGACGTGATAATTACATTCCGTGACGTGATCCTCCAGGTCGTCACAACACAGCCAGCCCACTCTTCCGCTGTCCTCCCTTCCGCTGGATACTCAGCTGCCTGCCGTCTGAAAGTTGCTATGGCAACCGCAGTAAACAGGAGGCAACTGAGCGGACACGCAGCTGTGGGGTCTGTGTCCTACTTTCCCGTCAGAGCAGCAGGGGAAGCATTGCCGAGGGCTGTTTGTCATCCCCCGCCCCCTGGTGGCCACAGGCTGACACGGCGTCTCATTTGCTTGGTGTTAATGCACAGTCTGTTCTGAATAAAGTCAAATCCTGCTCTTGTTTGGACACCAAGTTGACTTCCATCTTCACAGATTGCGGTTATCTATTCTAAAACCACATTTGATATCGTTATTGTCCTGCTTGAACAAATGTTCATGTTTAAATGATCTAGCTGTTCATTTGATGTCAAGTTAAAATTAGAATGCAAGAAAAAAGCCTCACAACATGATGCTGCCACCGCTGCGCTTGACAGTTGGTTCAGAGGTTTTTGGTTTGAAAATCTCCCTTTGACTATTATAAATGCACTTCTGGTTATTGCGGCCAAATAGATCCACCATTATCTGGTCTGATAATGTAACGTTTTTTTGGGGGTTTTTTTCAGTGAGAGATTTGGCAAAAAATTAGTTTGCCAAATTATGTATATTTACCCAGCTGCTCTAATAGTTTTGAACGTATAGCTAGCCTGACACTTGAATTTTCTTTTGTCTGACGTCTGGCTCAGATGTTTGAAACTTGAATATGTTTTTTGTTTTTTTGTTTTTTTTACTACATCAAAACTGGTTCTAATTTGTGTTCCAGATTCTGAGGAAGGTCGAGCACCTTCCTCAGAAGGTCGAGCACTTCTGAGGAAATATAGTTTTGATCAGAGCAAGGAGCCTTCAGATAAACTTTTACCTTTCAGGAACATTATAAAGATCCAGTTCAGATTTTATATTTTTGTTGTTACCTCAACAGACCCCTCCTTCTCAAAAGATTGTATTGTTCCCACCACGGAAACAGAAGGAGTCTTTCTTTATCTAAGTTTAGCTAAACTGACACCCCAACAGTAAAGGAACTAAAGTGAGGAAAAACCCGCTGACGTGTGAGCAGATTGTTTGCACAGCTGCTCCTCTCCTGGCCCTGCTGCAGACCCCATTCAGATGTTGCCAGGGAAAGGGAACGTCCACCTAAAAGCCCACCCTCCACTGGAATTCTGCTAATTCCAACTGGAATTCTGTCCACTCTGTTCCCGACAGCAGGTGTGTGTTGCTGAGCAGGATGCATGAAGTGCTTTCACTTTGGGAAAGTTATGGGATGTAACATAGGAAATCATTAATCCATTCCAAAATAAAAGCAAAATTAAATTTTGTTTTAAAAGTCTAGTTTGATCATCATTATTAAAATGTAATGGTTCCAACTTACTTTGTGTGTCCTACAAAGTGTGTTTGTAGGACAATAGCAGTTACATCTGCGATTTATCCTAAACCTTATATTTCTATTGTGCTCAGAGGCCATAGAAAAAAAAATGTGATTACATATATTTTACGTTAAAATAAAAGCCAACAGGCAAATAATTTTTTTCTGCAATTAAAATTTGAAATGTTGAAAGAAGTTTCTGTAATTTCTTTTTCTTTTTGTATTCAAAAATACAAAACTTTTTCAAACTGAGATTTTTAGGCATTTGAATCATGGAAACAAGGAGATTTTATAATGTTTTCTCAATCTGAGATAAAACTCAGTATGGAAGAAAACTGAATTAATGTTTTTCTAAAACTTTTTCTGAAATATGAATCAATATAAGGTTGAATATTAAAATTTTTGTAGTAAATTAAGGGTACAACACAGCGTTTATCTTGGGGGGTTTGTAGACGATAAGGTGAGAATAAGTTCAGATTTATTTTCAAGTGAATGATCTGAGCTATTTTTCCTTCTCTGACAGAAGCAACATATCGAGCGTGCTCCAAGTGCCACTGAGGGCATATGCAGATTTAATCCAGAGCATTTGGGAACTGCTGCATTGATATGAGTGTGGGGGGGGGTCAGTGGGTACTCATAAGTCAAACACATGGAGGGCCAATCAGAAGGACCTGTGTGGGCAGAAAGCCGGTAGGTTACTCTCAGGAATCTCTTATACACTTGACACAGGACGAACTTAGACTGAGAAGTCTTTTCGGCTCATTGGATTTGACCTGAAATCTGCAACAACTTGTCTCTTATTCTGAGGTAATGTACATCTCTGTGTTTGGATCAGTTAAAAATGATTTCGAATGGAGTTTGAAAAGTTTTTGAAGCTGCTTTGGTTCTTTGTATTTCCTAGAGAATTTATTTAATCTGTATTATCTCAGCTATGGAGTTTATCGTCAGGTCAAGCCACTCACCTGTCGATTTCCACCTGTTTGACACTCTGGTTTGATCAAACTGCAACCACTCATGTGCCCTCCACATCAGCACTCTTTCATGTGCGTGCGCGTGCATGAGTGTGTGTGTTTTGATCTGTCTGTGTTTGCTGTTGACATGGTGAGCGCTCACGAAGAGAGACTCTGACAGCTGGACGGCCCGGTAGAAGGCATGTAGCTGCCTCTCGGAGCTATTTATACCCAATCTGACCGGTGTCCGTTCATTCACGCCCCGCATACCACAACATTAAAGTGCTGGCCAATTGCAAATCTATCTCCATTATCACTAAATGATGAGGGAGTGAGATATTGTGGGAATTCATTAACCTTAATGTAAAACCAGAAAAATGTTTGCTTATTAAACAGGACCTTAACTCTATTGGACCCAGTAACCGGGAGCTTTTTTGGACTTAACATTTGACAAAAACTTTCCATTTTCCCAAAAATATCGCAACCTAAAACCACTGTAGTAAAATACAATTGGGGGAATTGTATTTAAAAAGCTTAAGAAATGTACCGGTGTCAAAACAACTGACATCATGCTCAGATCTGGGGATCCAAGGAAGTTCACCCTAAAATCAGAGGACAAGACATTAAAAAGAAATCTCCAAAAACTCTAAGATGTCATCACAGGACACAGCAGACTGTCAGTAGTGTCAATATGAAAGTGTATGACTGTCCAATCTGAGATGGTGCAAATTTGACTTTTCTTGAATCTTCAAATAGCAAAAAATAAATAAATAAATAAAAAAATGGTCAGACTTAAGACTTCTGGAATTATGTTCTTTGGGCAGAGTTATCTAATATTGGATTATCTGTACATCTGAAGCGAGGCCACATTAAACCTTATGTCCAGAGAAAAAAAGAGATTAAACTTGAAAATTTAGGTATTAAAACTTGAAATCTAAACACAGAGATATTTATATTAGTTTAATCTGATCTAATAAAAAAAAAAAAAAAAAAAAAATTCTCCAATTTCCTCTAGTTTTCACTTTGTAAATGCACTTTGTCTGTTACAGAGAGATGGCCATTCCCCGGATGTTGAACTCCAACACACCATTCACCATTGTTACCGGTGGCTCTGAGATCTCTTTTCTGGGTAAAGAAGAGAGCAGCCAAGGATGCGAGGAAGAAGCAGAGTCATTGGTTCAGGCCATCGGACCGCATCTGACCCGTGTGATGCAGCACGGCACTGCCAAACACGTGATAACAAATGACCTGGAGGGGATTCCTTGTGTGTCCATAGTGGCACAAGCTGAGAGTAAGAACATAGAAACACAAATGCTTTAGATCATCAAAACGATTTTTAATTTCAGACCAGGCTAACAGAAACAGCAGTTTTCACTTAGTGGCACTATTTCAGTGATAAAAACTATCCAAACCAAACTAACCTTTTGTGAAATCTTGCTCAAATTATTCAACAATGAATGAATTCTGATTAATTTTTTTTTTTTTTACAAGCCGGTACTGCTTACTGCCAAACCTGTCAAATCAAGAAATGAACCGAATGGAACCTCTATGTCAACATGAAGCCAGATGACAAATATCAGACAGCAACACAATATCCCCCAATATAAAGAAATTAAAGAATAGATGAGAAACAAAAATCACTCATATACATCAATCTGGACAGAGTCGCTTTCTATGTTGTTTTGAGGCATTTTAATTGAGAAAACATGGAGTAGTGAGGGACTTTCCCTTGGATGGAAGGCCAAACGAAATTACTCTAAGATGAGTCATCCATTTGGTCACAAAGCGACATTTTGGGAAGATATTCTGTGGACTGGAGAGACAAAAGTGGAACATTTTGAAACATGTACATCTTGTTACATCTGCTCCCGGACCAAGATGTCTTGCAGTAATTGTTCGGTTGTTGCTGTCAATGACGCCACAACCAGTTAGATTGGTTTGTATAGTTTTTTTTTCGTTTGATTATCTGAAATAGTGTGAGAAAAATATTTACAATTGAACACATCTGTAATGGGACAAATACTTTTCCTTATTAATGTATATTATTTTATTAGTGAGATTAAGTGTGTATTTTTAGTGTGAATTTTATGCCAGAAGATTATTACAACAATTAATTTAAATGTCTGCGAAGGAGTCAACCTCCTGTTTGATTCTTTACGGATTAATGTTCTCAACAGTTTTCTTTCTTTATTGAATGTTTCAGTTGTCCCACCACAAAAACCTAAAACTTGAACTGCTGACAATTTGTCTGACACCCATAACTGCCAATGTTTTGTTTCAAATAAGCTTTAAGTTAGGACAAGGTGAAATGACTCGTACGCTTATATAAACATGCAAAACGCCAAACATCATTTTCTGTTTCTAGGAGAGGACTTTCAAGAGTTCAGCCCGTCCAACACCCAGAATCCCTGCCTGCGACCTCACCTCCTCCAGAAGCACAGGTATGCACGCCCTCTGAAAATCTCCCACCAGGTTTCTGAGGTTCGCCACTGATGACATCACAGTTAGGTCAACTGAATGATCTCATGCAAAAATGAAAGAGGTATTTCTACAGGTTTGTTTGTGGAGGATGAGTCATGTTGCAACAGGAGCTCCGGTCTCAGACCCTTTCTGTTGTTCAGAACCATAAAACACAAGTGATTCTACACCCTTCAGCTGATATTGACAAATAAGTCCAAGTTTAAAGCTGGAGTCAAAGTCACTGTCAGATATTTTCCATGTCAGCATTCTTTTAAAAATATTAGAACTGTCTAATTTATTTCAAGTTGAAAAACTTCTGCCTGTAATTGTCTACTCTCACTGAACCTTCTCAGTTGGATCAAAATAACACAATCTTATTGCTAGCACTGAAAAGCAATAATCATTTTTGTGCTTTACACTAAATTGCCAAAGGTATTCAGATGCTCCTGCAAATAATGGATTAATGTTCTAGTCTCTGACTCCTGGGCAAGCAGACTGCTTCTCCAGATGTTTTTTAAAAAATGTTTTTGTTCTCAGGAGCTTAGTGAACTCTAGCATGGTATTGTGATGCTGTGCCACCCGGACAATAAGTCCATTTGTGACATAAAGTGGAATCGATTGGAGAAGAAAGCAACTCAGCCATGAAAAGCTAAGTCACAGAGGCTGTGGAGGCAAATGGTACACACAGGTCATCAGTTTTCTGCTGAGACGATGGCTACCCACCTTTTAACTTTATGTGTTCTACAAAGTAGCTCAAGAACAGTGCAAGAAGATTTTCATGGCTTAGCAGCTGTATCAGTTGTCAGGAGAAGCATTTTCAAATGTAAAGTTTTCATAAAAAAAACTTGTGTGAGCATGTTTGGAGTGTAAAAACATGACTGGCTGCACAGACTCCTGATCTCAACTCGTTAACTTGTAAAACAGAGACTGGGCGGCACCTAGATGAACGGATACTTTTGGCAGCATAGTACACATGTATAGAAACCTTTAGAAGTTGGAAGATGAGACATTCAGAATAAAAAAAATCCCATGCAGACTTGAAGATGTCCATTAATTTTAGTGAAATCAGCTGTTTGGTTTAATTTCTGTTGTGCCTTTCCAAGAGTCTAATATTTTTAGCTGTCTGATATAAATGACTTATGAGTAAACCAAGGAGAAAAAATATATGTAAATAAAAATCTGGAAGAAAAGATGATTGATCGAACCTGTGTGAAATCAAGTTAAAGGAAGATGTTCTAAGGTTTTTGTTTGATATTTAAATGCCACCAATCTCTTTAGTGTGTCTGATTTGCAGATAAGAATATGCTGCAGTATTGGAACAGAAATCCAAAATTTAATCTTAAACAAGTGTTGAATGTTTCCTCTTGACTTCAGATCTTTTAGTGATGATGCTGCCTTACTATCCGACACAGAAGATGAAGTGTTTCATCAACACCTCCACAGGAAACAGCGCAGAAAGACTCGAAGCCGACCGAAGAGGCTGGAGGAAGGAGGGGAGCCTCCAGTTATCCAGGGTTTGTGGGTGCAAGAGATCGACTGGCTGAAGACGACTGGGATCATACCACCACCTCCTCAGTTCACCGACTCCTGCCGCCTGCCGGTCTCCTGCGTGTCTGGACAGACAGACGACTTGTCCAGCTCTGATGACAGAGTCTACTCAGACTGTGACTATGAATCTGTTTTCAGTCACGAGAGCGAGTCAGACTCATCTTGCTACAGTGAATCTGATCAGCTTGGAATCGAATCAAACATTTCTGATCCGACCTCTGACTTGATGAACGTCTCTGGTTTTCGCTCGAATTGGGATTCCGACTCCTCGGAATTCCTGGAAAGCTTGCAGGAGATTTCAGACTTGTCTCAGGCGACTTTCACCTTTAATGACAGTGACTCAGAGTTTGATGAGTTGAAAGGCAGAGTGATGCAGATACCAAAACTCTTCATTTCAACTTTCATTAACAACTCAATAAAACAGATTCTGGATAACTGGACAACCACCAAACCTGCCAATGAAGGACTTATATTCCATCATGTAAGTCATAAATGTATTAGTTTCTTCTTCATTGTGTCAGTATTGACATGACTGTAAACTCATAGTAGGACAAAATAATCCTGCAATGAGCATGATTCTCCTTGAAGAAATGCTGTAGCTTTATCTTGTGTTGGAGTTTTGGTGCTCAACATTTCTATTATGTTTCTTCTTTTAGCTTCTACACCCCAACAGTTTTCAGTACAGAGAGGGAGAGGAGTACTTTGTTCTTCACCACATCCAGAACGGCTCGTATGGTGACGTGTTTTGTGTTCGGGATAAAAGCAGTGGCTTTAAATGTGCTGCCAAAAGGGTCAGAACAGAAACTAACCAAGAGTCAGACTCCAAGAAGTCTTTTGGATTGGCTAAAAGCTGAAACTTGTCATTTTGTGGTCCAATCAGATTCCCCTGAGTCACTTCAGCAGTGAAGAGGTGAAGACATGGAGCGCCTTGAACTCCCCTAGAGTTGTGGAGCTGTTTGGAGCAGTGAGAGATGGACTGAACGTCATACTCTTTATGGAACTAAAACCAGGTAAACTGAACTACATCTGCTGAAAAGCGCCTTACTCTGGCCGGAAAGAATGAACACGACGTGCCAAACTTTTCCAGCTTGCTTGGCCCAGCTTCTAAAAGAGATGACCTGCCTTCCTGAAGATTTAGCCCTGCATTACCTTCATCAGACACTGGGGGCTCTTGAGCACCTGCACCACAAAAAGGTGGTTCACCTGGATGTCAAAGGTGCGTTTCTGTATGAGACTCAAAAACATAATCTATGAATTTACTGAATCAAGGATGACATTTTTGAGCAGGAAATTTATATATTTTTCTTTTAATCACTGTACCACTGCCAGCATTTAGACATTACATCCAGTTGTAAAAGCTCTGTATTTAATTTCATTTGAGTTAGTCTTCATCTCACAGAAACAAATCCAAAATAACTTGTCTTTTAAGATCAATATTTTGAAAATATAAACAGAAAACTCAACAAATAAATAAGGTTGATTTGTGGAGTTTTCCTTCTGTTTGAGCAAAATTCCCATTACAGCCAAGAATCTATTATTTATAGTGTATTTCTGCTTTGTTTTGGATGCAACTGAAGGTTTTGATGTATTCTTATTTGTTTTAAAATCATGAGAAGAATTGTAAATCAAAAATCCTGAAGGGGAGAATACATCTCGGTGGTTCATTTTTCAGTGACAGCTTTAGTAAAGATCAACACACGAGTCAGTCAATATCAGTATAGTCCAAACTGTCATTTCTGAAAACGAGATAAAACAATAGTAACTATCTTTGTTGTGTGACCAGTGTTCCCTTCACTTTCTGAAGTGATAAAAGACTGAAGGTTATCAACAACAAAGCTGGTAGACACCTCTCCCCTAGCCCTACGTAATCCCTCCTGAGAGGATTTCACCGTTCCACTTTCATGGTGTAGTTGAAGATGACAACGGATAAAATGAAGCCACAAGTTTGTGATTTATTTCAGGAGATTATGGCTTGAAATGTTGCTTCTGCAGAAGCAGGAAACCTCCATGTACCCATTACTCTGACCGTCACTGACAGCCTCCAGTTCCTGAGTCAATGTTTCACAAAGAGCGCCTAATGCAAATAGGCTGCCACACTGAATCCTGTATGTTGATTTTATTCCAGCTGACAATGTGCTGCTGTCTGCAGACTGCAGAGACACATTCCTCTGTGACTTTGGTCTCTCAGAGATGTTAGATGACAACAGACGGAGCACTAAAACATTTAGAGGTGAGCTGATGCTGAAACGTCTGCAGAAAGCTGAGACACAAATTTGCATTACTGAAGTGGTCTAGACTCTAGAGCACTGCTTGCATAAACAATAAACTATTGAAAGAAAGAGTGAGAACTATGGTAACTTTCAATTCACTACATACTTTCCAAATATTATCATGTTTTGCAGAATTATGCAGAAAGTCATGCTATTTTATATCTTATCTCAATTCGCACTTACAATTGTCCAATTTTATGATTACAATTATACTGTACATTTGCACATGGCAACTGTGAAACAAGCAACGACATTACTTTTAGTCAAATGCCTTGAACAAATTATCAAGAAGAATAATTATCACATATACATCAAATATATAAAGCTCCAACTTCAGTTCGGGGACTTTCCAAAACATCCTTTCTCTCTATTTTTTGCCTAATTTGTAGCTATTTCTTGTGGTGGTTTTACTGTTTTTTGCCTGGCTTAGCCGAACTGAGCAACCTTCTCTCAGTATGCTTTACTTTCACTACTGTGGTGTCAATCAGGAATAAAGAAATAGAAAATATGAACTTGTCTGAACACATTTTATAATGTGTTATAAAATAACCAGTCACAGAAAAAGTGACTGGTCTCTCTGGGTCAGGAAGTGATATCTTTCCTAAGTTTAGTACAAACATTTAATAAAATAAACTTGTTCCCTTATTGTTTTGGTTCAATATACCTAATATTTCAATATTAGTCAGTGCGTAGGTCATCCTACTTTCATGTGCAATAGAAAAAAAAGTCAACAAAATTTTATTTTGGAGCCAATGCTGTGTCAAATGTAATGGCTCCAAGAAGTGCATGGAAGTATAAATTCACATTAATTCTGAAATATAACTCCAGTTCTTTTTTTTTATGTATTTGTAGAAGCAGCCTTTCCTGGGACAGAGACTCATATGGCCCCAGAGGTGGCTCGAGGAGATCAAGTGTGCTCCAAGGCAGATGTGTGGAGCAGCTGTTGTATGCTACTGCATATGCTCAATGGGTGCCAGCCGTGGATACGCTACTATTCCCATCCACTGTGTCTCCAGGTCAGAATGTCTTTTTTACTGTTTTTTTCAAACTGGATTGGGCAAATGTAGATGAAAATCAATAATCGTGGTTCTTCTTGCATTTTTGTCATAGATTGTCAATGAGCCTCCACCTTTATGGGAGGTGCCGTCCAACTGTAACAACTTCACAGCCAACGTGTTTAGGGCTGGACTTCAGAAGGACCCGGACAGACGAGCATCGGCCAAGGACCTCAGGAGAAAAACTACCAAAGCCCTCAGAGCAGGTTCACACATTACATTATAACATGACGAGTGGGGATTCTATCAAATCAAATAACATGCTCTGTGGGATAAAGTGGTTGATACCAACGTTAAAAAAAGAATATGGACAGGACATGGATAAGAGCCTTTGTTAGAACAGACCAATTTCCACCAATAGTTTGCCCCCTTTACCTTGCCTTCTTTGTTGTTGTGGTCGCTATATATCCATCCATCCATCCATTTTCTTTCACCCTTGTCCCTAATGGGGTCAGGAGTTGCTGGTGCCTCTCCAGCTACGTTCCGGGCGAGAGGCAGGGTCACCCTGGACAGGTCGCCAGCCTGTCGCAGGGCAACACAGAAACAAACAGGACAAACAACCATGCACACACACACTCACACCTAGGGAGAATT
>CAEGAD010072267.1:0-32817 GCA_903067055.1 Poeciliopsis paucimaculata
GCGTCGTTCTCCATTAACACCCAAACACAACCCGCACGCCAGAATGGGGTAAAATCATTGGGTTACTTTTGGTTAGTCCCATCCTTTTTTTTTTTTTTTTTTTTTTTTTTTTCCTCCTCCCCTCCTACTTTTTTTGTTTCAATTTCCTTTCAATTTACATTTTTCTCATCCCAGAAAACTGTGGGCTAGTTTTGTTTTTTGTTTTTTTTTCTCTGTGTGTGCATCATCCCTCAGTGAAGACCTGTTGTTCTCCTGACGCATTCTTATTCACGTCTTGTCCTTTTTTTTATTTATTCTACCCTTCCCCAATCACACAAACCTCATAGCAATCTGTACATCTGAGCCAAAAGTCGCTTTTTATTTTATGAGTATTGTAATTGTTTTTTCAAGCCGTCTCGCCAACATGAACCGCCCTGCTGCAGTCGAGATTAAACATGAGTCTATGAGGTTCCTTATCACCCACAATCCCACCAATGCTACGCTCAACAAGTTTACCGAGGTGAGAGGCTTTATTGCTCATCGACTGCATTCATATTTGTTGAGAATGTCTCAGACTAAAAACTCGCTATTTGTCGTCTATCAGGAGCTTAAAAAGTTCGAGGTAGACACGTTGGTGAGAGTTTGTGATGCCACCTACGATAAGGCTCCAGTGGAGAAGGAGGGCATACAAGTTTTGGTGAGCATTGCTTTTCCGGATTTGTCTCTGCCTTCCGAAGTCATTCGTGCTGATTAGTTTTCAATTTGCTCTTTCCAACTCCAGGACTGGCCCTTCGATGATGGTGCCCCTCCTCCCACGCAGATTGTGGATGACTGGCTGAAGCTGCTTAACACCAAGTTTCGAGAGCAACCCGGCTGCTGCGTCGCTGTGCATTGTGTGGCAGGGCTGGGCAGGTACGAATGTCTCATTTTTTTCATTTTTCAGACAAAAAACTTAAATTAAATCCTGCATGAATTGCTCTTTGCTGCACATTCAATTCACACAGTTTCAGTTAGATCTTTTCGAGGTTTGGAATTTCCTTGATTATAAAGTCCTTGAAAGAAGTTATTACAAAACTGTGCAGTTTGAAAGTCAAAGTGCAATGTGACGTCTGATTAAAATTGGAATACAGTATTTACAGTTGAATGACTGCAGAGCGCCCAACCACTGGGATAAGCAAGTTTTCTGGGTGAAACATTGTTCACTATAATAAATTCACTTTGGTACAGTAACTTATTGATCTCCATAATATTAGAACTAGAGGTTGTCTTTTATTTTGCATGTTAAACAGGATTATTGAAATTAAATTTTTATGTCCCAAGTGTGGTGCTGAAAACGTTTGAAACCTTACATTAAAAGTGCTTGAATGTTATTGGAAACGTGTATCTATGAGCAATAGCTTTCATATCTTGCCTTAGATTTCCAGTTAAATTTAGAATTGGGCTTTGACTTGGCCATTCTGATACACAAGTATATTTTAATGTAATCCTGTTGGATGTAGCCCTGCCTCCACGGTTAGGGTTTGTTGTACAGTCGCGGGACTTTTATTGGTCAGACAAGGCTCTGTTTCATTCCCCTGTAACACACTGACTGCTAGATGAGGTCACAGAGTTCACACTCTGCTACAGAAAGCTCAGAATTGTTAAGTGTCTGAGAAGTCAACTCTTTATTTTTTTCTAATCTTCCTGTCGTCTAGCCATCCTCTCACCCTCCGTTCTTCCCTTTACCACCTGTTCCTTCTTCCCTAGACATGACACAGCTTGAGCCGATTGTCTTTTGTCCCAGTGCTGAGTTTCATCTTGTAACTTGAACTGTTGTGTTCTCCTCCTGTTCCCTGAGGGTTCTGTAAATAAAGTCAACAGATTAGATAATCCGTCATTAGTTACAACACTTTCTGTCTGTGACTGCAAAATTAGGCAATTCGATTTTTGCTCGCCATAAAGCGAGGTTGCACGGGTAATGTGAAGTTATGCCCCGTTGTAATCACACCTCAGTGTGACAGGGAATTGCAGTTTAGTCGTGTCGAATAGCGCAAGTGTGAAAACAATGCAGGCAGAAGCACATGATGTGGGCGAACTGGTGCGAAAGTGTCTTCTCAGACCACAAGTGCTCAGCACACCCAGCAGTTCTTCCTCTAGCTTTTAGGCCTTCTTTTTTCTTCTTTCTGTTGCATTGCTGTGACATTCCAGAGGTTTCGTTTTCCAAGTCTTGGTTAGACTGGTATTTTCTGAAACCACCACTAGTCTTTTTCGTAGAAGTTTACTTGCTGAACTCATCTGCGTGAGTTTGGTACAGAGAATGTGTTGAGAGAGATATTTTCGTTTGAACTTCATTTATCTTTTCAATTTTCTAATTCGCTGCTCCTCAGAATTTGAGCTGGAAAAGTAGCTGAAGGAAATGCTCTGCTAGAGCTGAAATATGACCTCGTCCAAGGAACTGCTATATTTATTTACTTTTTCTCATCCCATCTTCTCTCTGGTGAGCGAGGAGTTGGCTGTTTTACTGTAACTTATCACAAAGTACTAGTACAGCGGCTCAGTAGGGCGCCTGTGAACTTGTACACCCCTGTAGATTTCCCAGGCCTGTTTCCCAGGTTTACCTTCCTCCCCCTGTTTTATTACCAAGGAGCCCTGCGAACCTTGGCATTTCATCTCCTGTTCTCCCTGTTCTTGCTTTAACCAGACTAATGGATTCCTTTACCTTTCAGAGCTCCAGTCTTGGTGGCCTTAGCCCTCATTGAGGGAGGAATGAAGTATGAAGATGCCGTGCAGTTCATAAGGCAGTGAGTACTAGTCTTAGAGCTTTACAAACTCAAAACATAATTATTTCTTTATGGACTGAGATTAGGTTAAAAAGTTAGAAGCAGTGGATGCTTATCTTTATTAATAAATCCAGCTTATATTAATAAAGCTGGGTTGTGTAACAATTTTTGGAAATAAAGATGACTTCTGTAGTCTTAAAATGACTAAATCCTTAAGAACTTCACAGCAGTTTACACCAACACTATTTTTTTATGACATCAGGAGGCTATTTTTACAAAGAAGCCACTGATTATGTTCACAGCAAATGAAGGTAGGTGGTGTGCCGCCAGCAATCTTCCTACATGAAATGTGTTCTTGGACACAAACTATATCATTTTCCAATTAAAATGTCCATGTAAAGTGAGTTTAAAAAGTATTAAATACTTAGAATTTAATACTTCACTGCCCACAGACTGGGCAGTGAAGTTGCCCAGTCTTCACTGCAAACCTGCAAAAGTATTCTTCTACTAAAGCGTAAGCCATCTTGTTTTGGTATCCTACCAGGTCTTTTACTGTCTCTTCAACACGGATTTCAAAATTTTACTAATGCCTATTTTTAATTATATGTCTGACACTTATGCTCTAAATGTAGCCAAAGAGTCAAATCATCCACAAAAATCTGTTAAATATTATTTGTAGCTTTTTAAGTTAACATTGTATTGCTATTTACACTTTGTTTCACTGGATGAATATTGGGAGTGCACAGCCTCCTACATCTGTTTTCTGTGTAAAAAATAATAGTTAGCTTATATGTAAATTACTGTCAGACATAAACATGACAATGGTTTAAAGTTATACAATAGCATTGGCATAAACTGCTTTGACATTTTTGACAGTTTAAACATGCTGCACAATATGCTTATTTAAGTCTAGCTGTAAGCTTTAGCCGCCAAGTTTAACCAGTTGAAATTCATACTTTTAAAGATACTAAGTTATCTCCTGCAGATGAGTCAAAAGTGGCTTGATTCTTTTTAATAACCTCATTCCAGAAATTCTCCACTGTCTCTTTAAAGAAGCCTGCATGGTTGCAAAATGAACCTTTTTATTGTGGTTGAATTGGTAGAGATGAGCTAATGAGTTGCAGACACGTTGTTGGTCTTGCTCCTCTGTCCTTGTTGTCAGTGAGAAATGGTCAATAAGCAAAGAGTGGATTACTCTAAAAGGTTAATTCCTCCGAGTTTGAGTGTGTGTTTTCCCAGTTTAGAACTAAAACTTCTTTCCTGTTTTTTGTTTCTTTTCCTGTAGGAAGAGACGTGGAGCCTTCAACTCCAAACAGCTTCTTTACCTCGAGAAATACAGACCCAAAATGCGTCTGCGGTTCAAAGATAACGGCCACAACTGCTGCGTGCAGTAGGCCGTCCGTCTGTGCATCCGCTTTCAATGCACATCTAGTTCGGAATCTTCCAACAAAGAGGAGATAATAACAAAAAAAAGAGTGCTATCAGTAATTGTTGTGATGATTTGTAAACACTGAGTCATGGTTAATTGATCTGAGAGAAATCGAATGATCAAACAAAATCTGGGGAAGTCCACCAGCCGAACCAATGAATGGAAGGTCAAAGCACACAGATGGGCCCGCCTCCCGGTTCTACAGCTCAACCAAACCACGGGCCAAAATTTTATTTTATCTTATTCTTTTTTTTTTTTTCTTTTTTTTTCTCTACTCGAGTCCATCCTGTACTTGTCTTTTTTTTTTTTTTTTTCTCTTCTTCTCACTTTAAGTTGTAATCATGGGATATTTTACCTTCCATTATGTGAATTTTTATTTTTACACATACATGGTGATGAAATGTGTTGATTCTGTTATTTCCTTTTATTGCCTCTCTTTCATTTGGCCTCTTTTTTTTTTTTTTTTTTTTTTTTTTTAAGGAAAAAAAAAAAAATTTAAACTTTGAACGCATTTCGATTGTGTTTTTTGTTTTTGCACAAAACTCAAAAGGTTCACCCTGAAAATGCAGTAATGTTCTGTTTTTTTTTATTGAATTTTTTTCGCTCCTCACTTGCTTCAAGTCACTTTCAGTTTAGGGCCTCACTGAGTCTGAATATATCATATTTATTCGCAAGAGAATTGTGGCAGTGTTGAGTTTGGCAGGGGCAAGGACACTTTGTTATCCAATTTTTCTTATTTTTTTAAGTAACTATGTAAGAGCCATGACTTTTTTTTTTTTTTTTTCCCCCTTCTTCTTATAAGTCTTGTTGGAGTGCAATAATCAGTCCACCTCAGATAAGCCCATCAGACCCTGCTGAGCATTCCTCACACATTTTACATGTATGCAGACATTTCACAGGAAATAAGAGCTGCTCCAGCTGGTACTCCAGCTGTCATTCATTTTACCAAATGGAGAGGAGAGAGGGGGCTACAAGATTTTCCAAACAAATATGCAGATTTCAGCTCACTCACTGAGCCCAGGATCTGGTCTGACAGACGGGGTGGAGGAGAATGGAAAATGGTCAGTTTTTTCTTTTGTTTTTTTTTTTTTATCATTGTACCCATTTTGAAGACATCCCCCCTGATTCGTATTGGTTCTTTAAAGATAAATAAATTGAAATAAAAAGCATTCTGGTGGGTCTCATTATTTTTACTGCAGTACATACCTGAGGGCTATTATTTATTCACAAGCTTGTTTTGTGGCAACATTGTGTTTTTTTTTTTTTTGTTGTTGTTGTTTTTTCTGAATTGCTCTGCTCTTTATGGCCAAGTATTTCTTAGATGGGATCTGCTCATCATGCATGTCAGTCAGGAGCTGTCCTACATGTTCTTTCCCCTCTGGAGGATGACTCACCACCACGTGGAAGGCACAGGACACTGTGGTACTCAGAAATGACTCACTAGATCTCAAATGGATCACGACTCCGTGCAACGTAGGAGACAAATCAAAGCGCCCCCTCTGCTGTTGAGGTCGTGTAATTGCACTCAGAATTGCAACCCCCCCCCCCCCCCCATCCCATTCCAAACCCGTGTTTTTGCACTGTCTGCCGTCACAACTGCAACGACGTTGGCTTTAATTATGCACAGTTTAATGAAGTGCTTGATATAAGGGTGATCAGTGAAGTGGGAATGTGCACTGACAGCACCTCAGTCACAGCCTGTGCTCTCAGCAGTGTTGCAGAGCGACAAATGCCACGCCAGAGCCTGCTTTGAATACAGTGAATGCCAATCCACGATGACATCTGTGCCAAGTAAAACAAAATTTGCATTCATTTTGTTACTTATCGCTCCCGTTGTTGTGTGGCGCCTTTGTTGAGTAGCAGATGAAGTTACAGCCTAACAGGAATAGAACTGGTGGTAGAAGGGTTCAGGAAGGAGTTGGTCTTGTCCTCGGCGACCTTCTACAAGGCAAAAAAAAAACCCCACTGGAGTTGTACAGAGGGCATATTTCTAAGTACTGAATACAATTACTATCAGAGGCAAATCAGGAGAGAGAACCTCTTCACAGGTTGATTAAAAAGTATATTTTTTTTTCCAATGGGCTTCGTGGTTTCAGTCTGTGGGTGTCACAAAGGGCTAAAAAGATCTTTGTGTTGTAGTAGCTGTGAGTCAGCGTGATCTCATACTGAGTCATGCTTGCAAAGATAAAGATCAAAGCCACAAACCTGTTGCAGCGACATCAGGGTGGCTTTGTGCTTCTCAACACTGTCCGATGTGCCATGTGAATCAGGGTCACGTTTGGGTTCATTTCGCTGTTTGACTGCTGCAAACAATCTTTCTCCAGAGATTTAACGGCTCGGTGTAAAATTAACAGGCACTTCTAATTCAAACCAATCTCCACAGCTGCTGCCAAAAATATTCATACCTCTTTATCACATTTCCAACACAAACTTCAGTGTATTTTACCTTCTCAGGTAGGTCTCTAATACCTTTACATATATAAAGACTGAAAATTCAGCAGGATTATACAATGAAGCTCATGTGCTTTGGAGATTGCTTCTATCAATTTTCAGGTCACAAGTCAAGGGGTATGAAAACCTTTGCGAGGCTCTGGACGCCTGCAGTGTTTTTAGGTCAGTCACCAACTTATTGTTCAGGCCCAGTAACTGAAAATGTTAAAACATAAATGAGAAAAAAAAAATAAAGAGAGAAACTCCAGGGATGTTTATCTAAGTGTATCTAAGTCTTTAAATACCTGATGCACATTTCCTGATTATTCTCATCCTCTCTGTGACATTGGCTTTGAATGGTATCTCACTTTTTAAGATTCAGTTAACCGCAGAGTGAGGTGAGGAGATTAAGGAAGACATTTAATTCTCATCTTAAAGAATTTGAAAAGAGAGATGTCAAAAGCACTTAGTTCTCATTTTAGAAGTTTTCTTTTAATTACCTCTTGAAATCATGTTTTTTGCCAGATGAACTTGGATGCTTGAGAAATCGTACAGTTTGTTCTCAGCTTTATTTATAAAGTACATTTCAAACAGCTCACTGAAATGCTGCACAGTGGAATAAATTGTTGCTCTTGGTCGTATTCTCTCTTACGCAACAACTCTGGAGGTGGCAGCTCTGGACTACAGGCCAGATCACATTATTATAAAGCCATCTAATATGCAATAAATGTAGTTTGGCACTGAACCTGAGATACAGCACGACTCGGTACCCCCAAAACCTGGATGTATCGTTTATGATTGCTAGAGTTTTCTAAGGCGCTATAATACAAAGCCATAGAGTGGAATAGTTTGGTGAATTTATCACAGCAATAGCACATAACCCAACAGAACCCAGGTCTAGCAAAAAGAGACCAGGCTTTACAATGGCATGAAAGTTGCGAGCGTTGCATAATTTATTTAAACTCTAGTTCTTTTTGTTGTTTGTTTTCAGCGTTTGGGATTATTGCTTTGTTACCTGCTGTGAGTACTGCGATATTCACAATATTCAGCTTTGAGTTCAAGAACAAAAAAAAACATAAAAGGGACTTTTGGAAGAGATGATGCATTCTTCAACTGTTGAGACATTAACATACTCTGACACAGTCTTCTAAATAGTAAAGGTCTGTGCCCTCATGCCAACACATTGGGAACGCTGCAGCTTCAATTCCAAACCAAAAACATGAGGAAAAAGTGTTGAGATTAAATGACTATGGTTTGTGAATTGAGCTTTCCATTTCGTAGCGTTAACCTTCTTGATCGGGAAATAACAAGATTGACGTTCTCGCTGGGTGTGTTTTGGTATCATTGTTCTGGTGAAACTTTGGCTTCAGGGGCATTTCATCTAAAGCATAAGGCAACATGAGCTCCATAAGTATTTTGAAGCTGTCAAACTGATCTTTGATTCTTGGTTGTACTGACGCTATATTATGAGAAAAGGAGAGGCACTTTGCCAAAGCTTTCTGCTGATAGTTCAAATAGCTGGTAATCTGAACAGCTTGGAGCTGATCATTGGCTGAGTCTTTGCCATTTTTGGCTGTTTTTTATTAGCCAAAAAATGGCTAATTAATTTTTTTCTTTAGGAATTCAAAAGCTAGTTGTCAGCTTTCTTCCACAGCTTTCTAGCTTTGGTTCCAAATATTTCAGCAGACCAGGACCTTCGTGTGTTTTCCTTCATCCAGCTGGCTTTCTAATCAAAGTAGACAGTTCTCCTGAAAGATGATTTGTTTGACACCAAATGAATCACCTCGCTGATTAAACTCCACGCTGCTATTATTTTGAACACAATCCATCTTCGATTAATCGTTCGGTTGCACAAATTCAACAGCAGCCGAATGCCTGTTAGGCCTATTGCTTTCTACTCCTCCACAATATGATACATATGGAAAAACATAGCTTAATCTGGCCAGTGATATCAGTTTAATTAAATTTTTTGGCAGCATACTATTAGAATAAAATATCTATAAAATCGACATGACATATTTGGGCGTGGGTGGATCTAGAGAGCAAGGGCAGTGTTTTTTTTTTATTTTTATTTTATATATTTGCTTTACATATGCTAGAAGAGATAAAGGCCAAAGGGGCTTTGACTCCCCTACAAGAAGAGCTTGATCTCTGGCAGCTCTCCCACTTTCTGCAGAGCCGATCTAGGCCAGCACCAGCAAGCAGCCGACTCTGCGAGATTCCATTGTGAATTGTGGCCCTTTAAAAATGCATGCTCGCTCTCGGCTCTGTATCTTTAATGAGGTGTGTCTGAAATATTTGATAGGCCTCGCACTCATTTGAAAAACAAATACGTTTATTTCCATTAATATTTGATACGGAAATGAATATATGTAAAACACATACATTAATTAGTCTGTTTTGATCAATTGTCTCTGTCAAAACGTGGAGCGTGTGTTTCCGCTCAGTTACTCCCCACAGGCGATGCTGCGGCAAATCTTTCCCTGTTGCTTCGGAACAAAAGAACCATTTAATTTTCAAAGATTTAGCTGGGCTTTTTTTTTTCTTTATGTAAGTTTGTGAACACTCAAAGAAATTATGTGCTCACTCAGCAGTGGGGCTGATTTATAAAATGGGTGTCACATTACACTGTTTGCATTTTGAAATCTGTGATAAATAGGAAAAAAGGAAGCCTAGCATTGAAGTTTGAGCTAGGGTACTAATTTTACTTTGTAGGCTCTGAGGGATGATTGCTTTTACCATGCAGGTCTTAGTTGTTGTTGAGAACAGTGAGGTACGACTTTATTTCTAAAATGAGATGGAGCTAAAAGTGGGACAGTTTACTAATAATTTAGATGAAATTACTTTTGTACATCCTACTGTTTTGCTGCACACCTTGATGATTACACCAAGGTCTCGATCCATCAATAGCCTACATCCATTCATCCACCCACCCACCCATCCATCCAGCTAAAGATTTATTCAACATTTAGGTCTCTACAACCAGGATCTTCAGTTGGAGCCTCTTGAAGTATAAGACAGATAATTAAAAAAAAAATTGCAACATGTATTTTTTTGAAGTTATCTTGCTGCTATCAGCCTAATTCATGCTTTGGATTTCTTTCAAATAATAGCAGATTCCTAGGACGTTAATCACATAAAACCGTAGCAACGGATTTCAAGGCAAAAACATCTAAAGTTTTGCATGACCCAAGATCTCCCTAAATGATGTATAAATATAGCCACTTAGGAGCAGGTTGTGTGGGGAGGCACAATTAATCAAAGACCGCCAGTACAAGATGCCACAATAATATTCACAAAGGAAAATGTTTCTCCTCTCAATCAAAACCAGTGTATGGCTCATTCTCTGACATAATTTCGTAGTTGTGGGCGACGCTTAAATTCTTTGCCACATAGCAACATCAAATTAAATTTCCAGTAAATGCATTCTCTCCCTTCGCCACCAGATGGTGGTGAAAAGCTAGCTTGGCAGTGTTGCAGTACCGGCGCTGAACAGCAGGGTGCAGTGCTAAGACACCGTGTTCTCAGGTGCCCAGTGGTGGGGCGCAGTGTCGTTGTGTGTGATGTGTTTCGTCGCTGGCAGCCTCCTCGGACGACTCCAGTCTGGTGAGTCACTCTGCCACTGTATTCAGGATGTTTGGACTCAGCAGCTGAGGCCACGCAGTAATTAATCACCACATATTGGTGTTGGTAAAACAAGCAGAATGAGAGAGTGAAAGAGGGGGTGTGAAAAGGAGCATGTTTGACTTCTCTGTGACTCAACCTACCTGACTCAGAGAGCAGAGACCGATGGGAGGAAAATATTTTTTTCTGACTGCAGCAGCAGGGGTTGACAGCAAATTACTATGTTTGCCTTTTTTTTTTTTTTCTTCTTAATTTTCTTTAATACTCCTTCAAAGAGATGACGTTGACTTTAACGCCTCTTGTTTTCAACCAGAAAACACGACTCTTAGATGCCTTGCCAGAATAATGGGGGAAATAAAAGGTGAGGCTTTGCTGATATCAGTAGACAGAGAGAGAGAGAGAGAGAGAGAGAAAGAGAATAGGAGAAAAAAACCTTTTATGTGGTGAGCTTGTTTGGAAGGGAACAGGTTCAGATTGGTGAATCTTATTGTGCCTTGCTCGTTTTCTGCCCTTGGCTTCATCGCAGGGCGCCCGGCCAGCTTTGATGAGGATGAGTAGATGTTGAATGACAGGCGAAGATGGTGCCAGTCAATCAGCCCGTCCCCCCAATTCTACTTTTACTCTCCAAGGAGAGGAAGACATGTGTCATCCTCCCATGTGGAATCACACCACTCCTCCCCTCCTTACTATACGTTTGCATTTTCCTTCCGTCTCCATTATTCATCCCTGCTGGCTGAGCTCTACAATATTCTATTTTTGAACTCCTTCTCACTGCCTTTATGCACCTGTTTGCTTATCGGCCCTGCTTTCATCTTCACCGTCAGCCACCACTCCCCACCTCCCCCTATCCCCTTTTCTTGGGGGTGGGGTTGCAGCTTGGCAGTGCATCACTGTTTTAATCTGGACTCCCCTATTCCCTTGATTCCCTTTCTCATGAAGCTAGCAAAAGAGAAAAATAAAATGAAGCAGCACATATACAATTTTGTGTGAAGGTAGTCGTAGGCCTTGAAATGCAATTTTACAACCACAATCTTTCATGTGTGATTAACCAACGCAAAGTAATTATGGGTTAAGTTTTGACACAAAATCGTCTCTCACAGCACTGCTGAATCCATTGGTTGAATATGCACAGCTACCAAAACATGGCCGTCCACCTGAACTGAGCATTAATCACAGAGGCACCCAAAGAGAGTATTGTAGCTCTGGAGAGTCTGGAGAGAACAACACCCCACAGGGGTTCATCTCTCCAGATCCTCCAGATTAGATGGATGCTGCAAAAAATCCGGTCTTTTTTTTTTTTTGTTTTACTGGTAAACCAGCAAGAAGAAAACCATCGCAGACATTGCAAAAATATAAAGAACACATTTTACATGATGCCAGAATTAATCTTTTTTTGCACCATGCAAAGTGGTGGCAGCATATTGGGGATGTGGTGGTGGTGGGGGGGTGCTATAGCTACTAATGTTTTTTAAAATCTAATTATAAATTTAAAGGGGCAGTTTTATGTATTTTGTAGACACGTTTCCATTTTATAGCACAGTAAAGTAGCTATGTTACCTTTCAGTTGATATAAAAATACCATATATTCAACATGACTTAACGTAAATTTGACTAACACTTTGGAATTGGGTCTGGGTCCCTTTAAGAAGCTTTTACTTTTTCAATAGTCTGCGTTCAGCATGTCATGACATCAATGCTTCTTATACTGCTGTTAACAACCATTCTTAGGTGTGTTAGACTAAGAAGTAACCTAGTGTAGTTTGCATGATTAGCTGAGCAGACCTGCAGTCCCACCGGGTGTTTGCCAATTCCTTCTGCCGCTCGGCAGGGGGTTGCGTTTAGGCACCCCTGAATGGCTGCCACCAGAGATTCAAGGATTCCTCAAACTTCTATGAAAGAATCAAAGCAAAACCCCAGCTATGCTTTTGATGGAGGAATAACATTATAAGATGATGTGAAGCTCAGTTTTACAGAACACCCTCTCTTTGATCTAAATGAAAAAAAAAAAAAAAAAAAAACAGTAAAGGTGTTAATGATGTAACAACAGCAAAGATAAGAAAATTGAGAAATGGTGAAGAGTCTATGTCCGCATTTCACACCCTACCAGTGAGTAGTAGAACTGGACCGCTTGTAGACTTGACAAGCAGAAAGGCCGGTTCTGTGAAAATATTCATCACGTCTGAGGCTCAACAAAGGAGTTTCAAAAAAACGCATTCTCCTTGTGTTGCATCACTCTAGTCAATGAGGAGAACCAGGAGGCAGAGCTCCACCAGGAGCTGCAGAGGAAATAATGCATTACTACAGAGGTGCATTTTCAGACTTTTGTAAGTTGATATTTGTGTTTCTTGTCTTTTCCAGTTCATCAATGAGCTGTTAATATGGTTGGAGAACACCAAAAGGAACAGTCTAACCACTGACCTGGCCAAAAATTTCTGTTTTATAACACCTTCCCCCTCTACCACTGCAACAAGTCGCATTTTCCCGTTGTGAAGAAATCTGACACGTAACAGAGGCAACAAGTTTACTGTTTATGTGCAAATATACTGCCAAACACTTGAAACTGTAAAAAAGAAAAAGAAAACAAAAGGAAAATGGAATAAATATATAATTTTCCTTCCACCTTTTATTATGCATAACTTTATTTTGGTCTGTAACATTAAGTCTATATGTTTTTTTTTGTTTTTTTTTTGTTTTTTTTAATATTTGTTGCTGTTATGAGTTCCCAAAACGTGATAAAGTTGAAGGGGCTTGAATATTGTCATGAAGCCCCACAGGCAGTCAACGGATGTGTTTTATTTGCTTGTTTTTTGTTTTTTTTTGGCGGTGCCATTTAGCCAGCTGACCCTCATTTCTTTGCCCACTATGATGAGAATGCCACAGCAAACAGACCAGACTAGTTTAGCCGGAAGCATTTTTCCCTATTTTTTAACACGCTTGTCAGCAGCCATATCAGTAGGACCAAAACTGCCAGGAAAGGCCAATTCATCCCAACACAGCAAGTGTTACGCGGCTGCTTTAACAAGCACTGCGTCTAATTGGGTGCGTTTGAGTTTTGCATTCATTAGCAACTTGGTACCAAACCATTCAATCACACAGGTATTCCTTGATTTTGATTTTTGTTGTTTCTTTCTCCCTGACCTTTTTTTTTCCTTACATAAATTTTACTTCAACCCACTCCGTGAGTCATCTGAGCATATCCTCCACTTTACCACGGATCCGATTTGCCATGGAAGCCAATGTGCGAAGAAAAGTGTTGAGCCTCCACACACACACAAGTACACAACGTGTGCTACCTAATTAACAACAATTCTTCAGTCCTCGCCCACCTTTGAAGATGTAAGATATAGTCAAATTAGTTCTGACCTCTTGAATTATGCATGCACTCACAATCATACAACCATCGGTTACTATATTAATGTGTTAAATAATTTTAAAATGACCTAATATGTTAAAAATACAAAGGAAGATCATCCATCCATTTTCTAACACCCCTCGGTAGGAGTGCTGGTGCCTATCTCTAGCCAACGTTCCGGGCGAGAGGCGGGGTCACCCTGGACAGGTCGACAGTCTGTCACAGGGCAACACAGAGACAGACATGACAAACAACAATGCACACACACACTCACACCTAGGGAGAATTAAGAGAACAGGTGTCAAACTCCAGGCCACTGCCCTGCAACTTTTAGATGTGCCTCTGCTGCACCACACCTGAATAAAATAATTAGGTCATTAGCAAGGTTCTAGATAACTGATCTACACAAGGAGGAGGTAATTGAGCCATTTCATTCCAGTGTTTTGCACATTTAAAAACTGCAGGACACTGGCCCTTGAGGACTGGAGATTGACACTCCTGATTTAGAGAAACCAATTAACCTGACAGTCATGTTTTTGGACTGTGGGAGGAAGCTGGAGTACCCGGAGAGAACCCACGTATGCACAGGGAGAACATGCAAACTCCGTGCAGAAAGACCACGGGCCAGGAATCGAACCCAGGACCTTCTTGCTGCAAGGCAACAATGCTACCGACTGTGCCACTGTGTAGCCCAAAGAAAGAGCAGGAGATTCATAATCATATTATTAGGTAACGCCCCTCCCCTTCACATTTTGTCATAAATGTTACAATGAGCATCTAACATAGTGACATTTTTGCTACACGTGCATTTAGTTCCCTTTGCTTTAGCCAAAATCTTTGAACACTCAACACTGCAAGCTGGATGAGTTGTACCGTAAAAAACCTGAACCTTTAATTGCAGCAAAAGTTGTCTTCTCCAGGTTCATGGGAGGGTGGAAGCCTATGCCGGCACTCATTAGTTGGGAAGTTGGGCCCTGGTCAGGTTCCCTGTCCATCACAACACAGAGGCCAACATTATGTGTCTCTCTTCTAGGCAAAGCTATTGGGTGAGCTTTTGCTGCAACTAACTGAATGTGCTCTCTTTCACTTTACAGCCTTTAAGACCCACTCAGAACTGATCTGCTAAGATGTATTTCTCTCCTAGACAAAGCCACTGAAGGATCTGCCACTGCCATTAACTTATTTTTCCTCTAACATAGAAAATAGTCCTGGATGAGGGCTTCTGTTTTTCTTTTTTTTTTTTTTTTTTTGCGTAGGCCAATACATGCTCTGTATTCTCAAACCCCCAGTCGGTCGTGGCCGATGGCTGTTCACACTGAGACACATTCTTCAGGAGATTTCTACCTGTTAAAAAAGAGTTTCCCTCTCCACTGTCGCTATATGAGTTTATAAACTGGACCTCACTGCATTGTTTGTTGTATCCACTGAGTTGTGCGATGGGTGATGTGAGTGTGAGTGTTTGTTTTTCCTACTTTCCTCTTCCTCCGGCAGGTAAAGCCTCCAACCTGTGCTCATCAGCTGCAATCAAGGGAACGGTATTCTGAAGAGAGATTTCTCTGCTCGATCGTCAACCTACATTCTTTGGTAACCAGTCAACTAGTTGCTCTGTTCGTTAAGATTTTGCTTATAGCTTCTGGTACTTACCTCTTCTGCCTTTTCTGTTCTTTTGCAGCCAGTGGCCTAATGAAGACCCACTCATCGACGTCCAGATATGTTTCTTATGCCACACCTAGCTGTTCACCTGGATCCTCCATTGAATCCTCGCTTGCCTGTCCACTCTCCAACTCTCACCTCCATTCAGGGTGGCTTGTCAACAGGATTGCTCGCTCCCCCTCCCAGCCAAACTGAACCCTTGTGGGTACAGTTGAGCTCTGATCTTCGCCATCAACCGGAACAGTAAGGCCTATCAACTTTGTTCACTGTGTGAAGATTCTGTTCAGCATGCACTCAAATTCAACCCAGACTGGACTCTCTGCATTGCAGTCTTTTCAGCACATTCACTTGGGAATAAACTTTGCTATTGCTGCTTCCACTAGAGTTTCCAATATAATCGTCAGGACATTGTTGGAGGTAGGGTAAACTGTAGGCCTGATTGAATTGACTTTCTCGTTTTTGTAAAGTGTCCTGAGATGATATGTTGTAAACCGGCACTCTAAAAAAGCTTATTAAAATGCTAAATCCTATTGTCTATAGAATATGGTAGACTTTGTCATAAAATGTCTTCATCTGCATTAAGGTATAAAAAATAGCAGTGTGTATCTGAAAAAAACCCCAAAAAAACATAAGTTTGGTGTTTCTAAAACATACTTTTTCATAGGACCCCAAGTTGAAACATTTGTGTATTCATATAAAACGGTTTGCGTTTGTTTGTTACGTAAGGAATGCAAATAAAGTTGCTAGAAGCTCTATGAAAAAAAAAAAAAGATTCTTCAATTGAAATTAAAATTTAAAAATACCTTATCCCAAAGGGAAATCAAATGTCGTAGCTCATTATTTTGATGGGTGTCTGAGCTCCATGCTCTGATTTGCATTGCCACTCAAAAGAAAAGCATCATTAAAACAAACATGTAGCAAATATCCTCCTCTGTGAGTATCCATGATAGACCACCTTTTGGAGACGGACTGTTAAAACTCCAACAGTGTTATCCCCCCCTGGTGTAATCTGCCTTGGCAGACAGTTGATCTCTGCAAAATACAATCACTGCCAAGGAATCAGGCTTGAATGGCAACCGTCCTCTGTTGTCCCCCCACTGACAATAACCGGGCTGGGTCCATCTCTGCGGTCTGGCTGCTTATCAGAACAAAGGCATCAGCTATTCTCTCGTAGCATAAACCGACCTACAACACTGAATCCCGACATCTCTGGGATGCTTATTTGTTTACACCCAGTGTTGAGCCACGTACATTAGACCCAGTAATGCTAACACGCAATAATGGTAAAGTCATTGCCCCGGAAAGGGTTTCTGTTTCAGAGCTGCCCCTCTCCAGCATTACTCCGGATATGATGCTTTGCTCATTGACTATTGCCATTGATATTACAGGGAGAGAACGAGAGAGGGGCTGGAGAGGTGATCTGACTATTATCCCTAAGCTACTCCTCTATTGTAGGCAGATCAAAGGAGTACTTAAGCCGGGCTGCTGGATGTGTGCATACCATGTCGCTGTAGAAAGGATGCTGAAATGCAAAATGAAATACTATCCATTAATAGATGAAAGGTTGCAGGCCCAAATCGTCAGACTGAAGTTTAAAAGGGCTAATCAGGCCCCAAGCAATTTCGAGCCATGTTATTACAGCAGAGGTCTGGCAAAATGCACAAACCTTTTCCTAATTTTAAAGAAAGGGGTTTGACATTTTGAGTGAAGAGTAAAGGGCTGCCATATAATTATTTTCTTTGTTGTGTGCAAGGAGTTAAGAAGATGCGGGCATTATTGTCTGTGCTTAATCCAGTGTTGAGAATTAAAAGCGAAATAATTCCTCAAGTTCAAAGAAGTGCAAATTTGTAATCTAATAGTTTAAAGATAGGTCAATGCTAATACCCAAATTGGAAAAAAAAAAAATACTTGCAGTTGTGTATTTTATTTATTTTTACTCTTAATAAAATCTGCCTGCTTAAAACAACCAAACGCCACAGTGAGGGGGTCATTTGTCTCTTTGATATTAAAACAATTCAGTTTATTATGACTGACGGTGGTCATTTCTTAGGTGATCATTTTATTAAAGGCAATTATCTGTAAAACGTTGAATTTGATGCCCCGGGAAGCAAAGCCCTTTCTACTTTCTTCTTCAAGTGGATCTTCACACATTAATTGCATAAGAGTTTTAAGAGTCTTGGTGTCATCTTTTTTTTACAAATGGTTGTAGACTGTAGCGAGAATTGGACAGAAAGATCGGGTTTGGTAAGCTGCAATGATGGTGGTGTTTCAGTCCTATCAAAACGGGGGGAAAAAAGAACACAGTGCAAAAACCAAAACTGAAAATCTTCTAATTTTCCATATGTGTTCCGACACTTTCCATGTCCGAAAAATATGAGATTCCAGACAGAAGCTGTTTAAATGGAGTTCAAATGAGCTTCCTCCGGTGGGTGGCTGGGTTTATCCTCAACACTCTCAAGTTGCTCCTTCCTTTCAGGTTGTTCATGGTGCATCCCACTAAAACTAGATATGGAAGCAGACACTGTTTACTAAAGGGCATAGATCAGTAATATCTGCAACTTGATTTCTGATTAAGAAAAGATGGTGGATGGACAAATCTTCTCTGCAAAGTTGAGGCAAGCTTAAACCAGTCTGATGTTATTATGTTAGCTGGAATGTGTCATGACTCTTTAAAGAACTCTGGTAAGAATCGCTACATTTCATAGGTTTCATCAAGACTCATTAGGGTTTTAAGTCGCACCTATTCTTTACCATTCTGTACAATTCTCTGCATAATCTTTGCTTAATTAAAGATTAAAATTATAAGAAACTGATAATATTTTTATGCCTGAACCTCTTTTTTTTAACCAAGAATTTGGGACTTTTGAAGCCTATACTTCCCATCCAAATTCAGATTTTTACCAAATGATTCAAGACCTTGGCTTATCATCTTAGAAAGAAAAAAATAAAATAAAAAGTTTTTATAGAGTTTCCTCAACAACTCCCAATTCAACGTTTAATTGATCGTGAATTAATTAGAGCGCTTTTCAAAAGCGTAGCAGGCTCTGAATTAGCCGAATAAGATGATTGACTTTTAAGAGGCCTATTTGAAATTTATTGACATCCATCTAAATAAAGTGTTTTTATACGGGGCTTCGGGGTCATAAACACTGCAGGGTTGTAATGCCCGGGGACAAATTCTGAGGAGTAAAATGTTGGTTTAGTTCAGTCTCATTAAGAAGGCTTTCTGCAAAAGTCTTGTCAGAGTGAAAGGTGGCAAGAAAAGTCACGTTTCTGAGGGACTATGTTGTTACAAAATGTATTACTAAAATATGAAACACTAGATGTGCCCACTTCATCATAGGCTGACACCAGAGGCTTGCGACAAGGTTACTTTTTTTTGCCTTCAGAGTGAAACAGGCCCTCCAGAAAAGTGTGCACAGGTGCAAACATTTCTATAAGTTACTACAGAGTTTTTGACCCCAACACCTTAAAAAAATTAGGGCACATGTATGCAGACGCAACAAAAAAGAAGTAATGCTTCTTGAATATGTTGTGTACACAATGTTCAAATTGCTGTGCAACTTCAGAAATTATAAAAACAAGATGTATATGTGTTTTATGTTACATCCAGAATATAATTTTGTATCCTGCTTTCTAATAAAACACACTTAATGACAGTCATTGAGTAGACACAACCTCCATTAATGTAGCTCAAATGGAGGCGTGATTGCTGCACAAGTCATGTCAATTCATCTGTATGTTCTTTTGGCAACTTAAAACTCCACAAATATGTCTTCTGTGTTTACAAAATGTCTGAATCTGAAAACCTTTTAAATGTCAATAATTAATCAGTGCAAATCATTTAAAACATTTACCTCAATTAAAAGCTGGCGAGTGCAAATTAAATCCCCTCTAAGCTTCCCGAAAATTTGTTATTTTGCAGCCATGTGATGATGTATGGCTGAGCACATCAGACTAGCAAGGCTGGATGGTACGGGAGCAGTTTTCTGCCCAAACTTTGTATGTTTCAGATTACAAACTGACATTTGCCATCGTGATAAATTACAGGCAAGCTAAGCTTCTGTCAGAAGGCTTGTAAATACTGTCACGGAGGACCGGTTTGTTAAGTCTCCAAGCTGCTGCAATCAGACGACGTTTCTCCTGACTTCCAACTACTTCCTGTGGAGATCTCAATTTAAATGTTCTCTTTAAGAACTTAAAAGGTAGCAATGTTGCTATCACTTCTTTGTCTTTGGTGTTGGGATCACAAACCAAACATCACTCTTTGACATCTTTTGTCTATCTTGTCTGCCATGTTCTTGTATTTGTTGTTTCTTGAATTTATTTATTTATTTATTTTTAATGCATTTCTGGATTTCAGTGCAAATACTATTTCAAACCACAACTCTGCAAACACACACACACACACCCCCACATACAAAAAAGAAATATATGTAAATATATTTCCCTCAACACTGTAAAAGGGCATCCAGTTAGATATATTTAAGTCAGGGATCTGCAACCTGTATAAACATAAAGAGCCATTTTGCTCTCAGGACAGAGATAAAAGTCATTCAGAGCTGCAAATGTTACATAAAATAAAAGAGACAACCTTGTCGAAAAATATCTCAGGAAATGTATTGCCATTTTTAAAAACCTAGTAGCCTATTTCTATTTTTAAGATTTAAAATAAAGATAAATATAAAAGATGATGGATATTTTATTTAAAAGCCTTATGGATCCCAACACAATGACAAGGAAAACATCTTTAAAGGCATATTGCTGGCACCTTTAATGGCTTTGTGGCAATTTATTTTAAATATCGGAAGAAAAAATTCAAACATCGTTAAAAACCAGAGTTTCTTATTCGAAATGTATTTAAAAACATAAACTCGTTCATTTTAGTTACTGAAAGCCATTGTGGAAGGTCCAGAGAGTCACTTGCAGCTCCAGAGGTACAAGTTGCATACCCCTGACTTAAACTAACATTTATCAAGTTGTTCTGACTTTTTGTTTTGTTTTGGTCAGTTCTTTTATGTTTTTTTCCTCTTAAACTTTTTTTTTTGTGTGTGTGTAGGAGGAAGGTGCGAGTCGGTGGCTTTTGTTGATTGCCGATAGTCAAAGCACTGCATGCAGCAAGGCTTGCATACTTAATGCTGGAAGCCTGAAACTTCCGATTGCAATCAGCAGGACTGTGCGAAGACGGCGAAGGGAGGGAGCAAACAATAATACATCCAAACCTGAACAAGTGCAGTTGACATAGGGAACCAGACACAGAGAGAGGGAAGGGGGATGTGTGGGGTGAAGAGGAGGCGTGAATGATAGCCGAGCCTAAACAGTGAATCTCCCACCACAAACATTCGCAGTGATCTCTAAATGCATGTATAACTCAACTCTGTTTCTGAGCTGCAGCTTATATAGAGGCTTTGTATAAGCCTGTTTAGTATTCCGTCCACTTACTGCACGGCATAGCTGCAGACGCCCAGGATGTCAAGATGTATAACAGGTTTCCTGGTTGGGGCAGTAATAGGAGTAGCTGTGGGGGAAATCAGCAGCTGACAAGAGGTTGAGGAAGGGATGAACCTATCTTCATGCAAATCCACTAGTCCATTATAGTTTGTGTGCTTCCCTGAATGTTTTTGCAATGCGCTGCCTTGTGAGCGTTATATATAAGCGTGCCCTAGCAGTTAGCGCTTTCTGCTTTGAATTCCTCTTGCTGTTTAATGAGACTTTTAGATAATCTGTCAAATGTTTGAGAGCCTGGGTCGAAGCATTTAGCCAAGATCTACAGGGTTAAGTGGGGAGGAGCCACGAGACGAGGATTTGACTGAGATCCTTCTGCTTGTTGCTTTAAGAGTTAAACTGTTTTGTACAGAACAAATGTTTGCATCAAAACATTTCTGTGCTACAAGACAATGGGGGATCAAATACGTTTATGAAAGTCGAACATGATAATAGAGGCCAAACTAAGAAAAGCTCTTCCTTTAAAAGTCCTATCTGTTTTCATGAATGCTCTCACACTGGATAAAGTGCATTTGAGGTAGTTTCACTAATTTAGGATTTACTAAAGACTACAAATCCATTATTATTGTGTAGAATCTAAGTAGTATTTTCTTATAACCTCAAACCCCAATGATCTAATTGTTTTGTTTCTTGTGAACTTTCCTTGTGCTTCTCGAATCGTTAGAAATCTTTTCAAAAATAAAATGCAAGCATTACATTTTTTAAATGATTCCTAAAACCTTCTAATCACAGTTCCCATGTCTTTAAGCCTGGTAAATTTTTAAAAAACCCAAACTATCCTTGACTTAGAAAAACAACGCTTTAATGCCCCAATACTCACATAATATGCCAGCTTTTGTCAGTCACAGATATTTGTATTTAGCCTTACGCTTAAATTTCTCGCAAAAGTATTTACACCTCACGGGATTTTTCACATTGACAACCGCAAACTTTAACGCATTTTTTTTTTTGAAGTGTTATGTAACAATCGCCTAAGTTGACAGGCATGGCAAGGAGAGCCCCAATCAGAAGCAGCCAAGAAGCTTTTGGTGACTCTGAAGAGGCTACAGAGCTCCACAGCTCAGGTGTGACAATCAGTTTTTCACTCCAGAAATCTGATAATCATGCAAGAGTGGCAAAAAATGTTGTTGAAATAAAGCCATAAGACGGTTTATTGGCATTTTGCCACCAGACCCATAGGGGATATAATAAACTATAGATGGACATGCCCCAACCCTAACCCAAGCAAATAATTCTGAACCAATCCAGGAAAAATTTCGGATTGGGCTCGGGCCATAAATCTAAACTCTATTCTACTGCATAATATCTAAACAAAATACATTGAAAATAGTGATTGCAGCAAGATGAGAAAAAAGCCAATGTAGTTGAGAACATAATATTTTAGCCATCTTATGTTACTCTGTACTCACAAAGTGGCAGAAAAACTTGGAAAATTTGACTTTTAATAATATATTAAAAAGTCATGTGCTTTTCCCAACCTTGTAGTGCTGATGCTTACACTGATTTCCACATTCAAAACAACATAATAAGACTGCCTTGTCCTGCTTTCAGCAGTGAGAGAAGGAAGACAGGAGAAGGTCTTGGGAAAGGTCTCCTCAGGGCTCGCCCCCTTGTAGCTAATCAGACTCTCTCCCAGGATGTTTCAGTCTTACTACAGACAAATACTTATTAGGGACATAAACTCCTTGAAATAAACAATTTTGTTACTCTTTGACAAGCAGGCCTGGGTGCATAGGACTCAGTGAAGACAGGAAGAGTATATACATTTTTTTGTATACTCCTGATGAGAGTGATAGATGATTAATGTCCTCTATTACTGCTAAATATATGCTACATTTATTTCTAACGTTCATATGACTAAGATCAAAGCGGTTAAATTTTGTTCAAAAAGTTGCCCGATCTGATTAAAAGTTGTAAATCCTTCACTTTAGGGTACGCTCCGTTGAAGAAACCTATTGCTGGCCTTCCCATTTGTATTATCTTAATTTCATCAAAATGTGTTGAGCAAGAAGTCTAGTCTAGCACAGCTGCATAAGACAAATAGCACATGTGCTTCCTTTGCTTCTTTCAGCACCATGCAAGCTTGTGAAAGCATTACAGTCAATAAATATCTACGGCCATCTTCCCTTTCCGTCCATTTATCGGTGAGACTCTAAATCCAGTCTGGGATGCATTCCCTGCTATCTGATCCCAGCCTTCACGTTGTCTCCACTTCACAGCCACACATACATACACAAAGCTCAGTTGCAACACAGCCAACCGGTTTGCATGGTTTCTTCTATATTTCATTGCGTGTCATGTACCAGTGTGAGATACACTCCCTGATTTCATTTATGTGGAGCAATGGTGGCTCTCTTATCTGCGCCGCAGTGAAATAGCTCCGGATCACAGTCGTAAATATGCCAGTCTCAAAGTGACAGAGTGTGCCCGAGCCGCGGAAAGTTACAGTGGAAGCTACACTCGTGCTGAAAAGTTTGGAGCCTCTGTAGTGTGCTCGAGTGACTCGGTTGCCGTGCGGAGGGAGCCCGACACCAGAATCAGATGGAAGTTTTGTTCCATGTCGATGTATGATGTTGGAGACTCTACCAATAGAATAAAACATTTCGTTTAAAAGATTAAAACATCTGTAGCTTGACTTTGAGTCTGACGTAACCCTAAAACTTTCGAACTTTGACAGAATTGCCATTCTTAGCAAAAGACGTAAGACTATTTGTGTTTGATTATTTATATGTTGTAGCAATGCTTCCTGGTGAGAAGTCTTTAACCGGAGGATGCTATGTTTCATCTTCAAATGGTACCATATTTGCAAGGGAAACCAACTCTGTTGAGCAGCAGAGTTGGTTTTTGTGGGTTGTGACCATAGAAACTTGCCAAATCCTCCATTTCAAAGCCAAACAGCTTCTGATTTGCAAACCAAACTCTTAGATTTGTAAACCCTTCTGCAAATGGCATGAAATGTCTGTAAGAGCTTGAACTGAATTCAACTAGACTTCAGTTGCCTTTAATTCAATCCCCTAGGAATGGCACATCCCACGACTGATCTAAATGGGTGTATCAGAGAGCTGATGAATCATAGCTTGGCCTCGTTTCAACAATGGGAAAACAGACACTAACCTGGCCCATTATCTACTTTTTTCAGTTGAAAGCAGGCAGTGTTCGAGATTCAGCTTTACTTTGAGGATCTGACATCGCTGGTCGAAAGAGCGTTGTCCAACTTTGCCGAGCCAAACTCGTCTTTGCCGTCAAACACGACAGAGTTTGTGTTTGAATCTTCGCGTCCTGTTTACAATCCTGAGAGCACGGTTTAGAAAAACTGACTGAAAACTGTTTTTCATTGGACTCTGTTTTATTTCCTCAGCTGGCACCGACTTATCTCCGTGGAGCACTGTGGGCTTTTTGTGGGCTTTATTCTAAAGTCTTGATGAGACTTGTGTGCTGCGGACCCACAGGTTGAGCTGTAATCTTAGGAAACTATTGGAAAGAAATGGGGGAAAAAAAGCACAGCCATATAACTTTGCAGGCACTCCAAAAGCATCTCTAATTATTGCACAACTTAGTGCGCTCCATCAAATCAGTGAAAATGTATAATGTGGAGACATTAGTATGCAGGTCCAGATATAAACCAGCACTGCCTGAACCTGCAGTAAATCAGTTCACTGAAAATTTACTTTAAACTTGAACGCCTGCAACTTTCACAATTTATCACCCTACAGCCACAAACTTTAATGTATATTTTAGGGATTTGTGTGTGATAGACCAACACAACGCAGCATATAAATATAAAGTTAAAGGAAAGTGACAGATGCTTTTTTCTTTTTATTTAGAACTACAACTCTGAAAACTTCCACACAAATGTATCTAGCCCTGTTCATTCTGGCACCCCTAAATAAATTCAATCAACTGCGTTCAGGAGTCACCTAATTAAATAATAGATGTAAATTCATCTCAATATAAATTCACGTGTTCATTGAGAGATTTTGTTGTAGCACACCAGTGAACATCGGTGACTGAGGAACACAGCAGAGCAGTCAGGGATCAAATGTGGAGAGATTTTGTCCAGATTTAGCTCACTGCAGAATATTCCAGTCTTTGGACACTTGACATGCGTTTTTGAACCCTTCATCTAAAATTGAAAGGCGTGTGGCATAACTGACCCAGACATGGACCAAATCACCAGACCAAAAAGAGATCAACAGTCAATAAAGATTAACATCTCATGTGAGAATTTGTTTTTTCTCTAGAGAAACTGGGAAGTTGGTCAGAAAAGACAGGATCTAAATATTCTGGAATAATTGAGACGCTGCAAAAAAACTGGAAACTGGTTAACATTCCAGCCGGACCACCCCTCTAATTGTACGCTGTAAAAGAAACCATCTCTACTTACGGTAATATACCGGCAGCTGTGGTTGCCAGAATTTTACCGTATTTAACTGTGTGAAGTATTTATATGGCAAAATAATGTGGTTGATAGTCTTTTATCATATTTATGCTGTAAAAATAGCTGCCAAAAATATTGTTCATGTTTTAGAGTCTTGAGAAAGTCCAGAACTAAATCTAACTGAGAATTTTGCAACACGTTAAAAAAAAGGTTCAGAGATGCTTCTCGTCTAACACGACTCAGGCTGAGATGTCTTGTAAGGAACACGATGGAAAACATTTATCTGCAAAAGAAAAATACATATATGTTATATATCACATGAAATCTCAATAAAATACATTTTCAGATGCAGTTATTATGAGGCTGCATGTGAAAAAAGTCAAGGGGGAGTGTACATACTTTTGCACGGCATTGTGTAATTTGGCAGAAACTTCCACTGAGTGTGACAGCCACTGTCCGCTGGACACCTAAACTCGTATTTTAAATTTCTTGAAGCCTCTTATGTTGCTGGCATCTCACAGCCAGTTGCATTCACTAGTTTACATAAGCAGTGCAGTAATTCTCAAAGGTTTAATAAAACTGAATAATTTTGGATGCTAAAAAACAGATATGGAGTTTTTAACATTTAAATTATTCCATAATTTGTCTCCAATGCGTGACTAATAGCTTTCTTGCTCTTTTCGTCTTCCGCCTATCTCATCCTCTCGTTCCTCCCTCAGTTGGCTGTAAGTTTCTATAAATATGTTTTTTTTTTGTTTTTTTTTCTTCTGCAGTTTGTTATGAAATGTGGCAAAAGAAAAAATAAATACATAAAATAGGGAAAAAGAAAGTCAGGGATAAAAAGCTTCCACTTTGCCAAAGGAAGTTTTAATTGGGGCCCAGGGGAGAAGAGCTTTGCCCGATTTTGGAAATTCTCTCTGCTCTTTATGGAAGCAATAAGCAGCAATCTGATGCCCAATAGGGAAATGAGATGCAGTTACATTGACAAAAATTTAAAAAGGAGAGATTCTGTGGACTTTTAGAAACCGCCCGCTTTTTGTTTGTAATTATAAAACAGCTGGGTTTTCTTTCTTTCCCAAAGCAATCCAACGCTTCTCCGCCGAGGTTTTGCGTCTGCCACACTAGACTCCATCATGCTGTCTGAAGTGTCTCACAGGACTCGAACGCAGCAAACTGTAGAAAGAAATCTCATACATGTAAATAGAAATCGAAAGACGCTGGGTATGAATAAACCATGACAATTCCACAGCAGCCCAGGACAAAACTGTTCCATCCCTGCTGACTAAAAAAGAATTAAAAAAATCTCTTTCACCCCCACAATTCTTACATTTTCATTTCGATTACATGGCATCCTTCACCTTCTCCTCAAGTTCATTCCCACCGACGACAGCCCGTATCGAGTTTCTGTCCAGGCTCAGTCGGCAACGCACGGCCTAAACTCTAAAGAAATGCCTGTCAAAAGTCGGACCGAACAGGAGGAGCCACGCATAACAACAATGGAGTCGAGAGTGACCCTTTGACAGACTGACATCTCCGAGAGTAATTGCCTGTCATGTGCGGCACTGTTTCGCAGTTCACATAAAAGTCCCCTTTGTTGTTCATTTAAAGTTAAGGCGGGGTGGCCAAGGTCGCTGCACTCGTCCGGTAAAGAGAGAGGGATAATTGAACAACGCACCTTCTCAGCTGACTGCCGCAGGATAAAGTGACAGTACAGCGGAGAATGACGGGATGTTAGAAGGCCGCTGTTGATGGGACTGTAAGTGCAGCCTGTGGGACGTGCGACTGTCGTGTGCGGACAGCTGGATGCCGTCCAGCTCCTCTTTTCAGTACAGGCCCCGCAGCGAGAGTCAAGAACAGAACAAGTGACCAATGAGGGGAAAGTCATGTCTTCTTTTTGCCAAGACTTTAATATTTATATATAGTTTTTATCAATGACATCAGAGGGATCTGTCAATTCAAGCTAATCCAGTGTTGGTTTTAAACTCCATGAATTTGAAGTGATGTCAGTAAGTGTAAAGACATCCAGCAAATTTGACCAACAAGTAAGCAATGAGACAAAGTAATAATTCCATCATTGTGTCACTTTCTCTAAACAGGTGCTTACATTTGAGTGGAAGTCATTGCAACTTCTGGCGTTCTTGGTGCAATACAATATTACAATACTTAAATATAGCTGCAAGAATCAACATGCTGCATAAAATCACATGGAAAAACAATATAAGGCAGACGTTTTTAAGCTAATATATGCTCTGAATGTTGTTAATGTACAGCTACTGTATTTCTTTGGTTTCTGCAACATCCACCAACATTTTCAAGTACAGAGTGTTTTTATGTTGTTATGCAGGCTGGCGAGTTAGGCTAGCGTGCAAACCACTTCACTTCCATTTAGCGGGAAACAGATCCTGGATTGCTGTATCAGATCCTGGATGTGTGAGTTGTACTAGAAGGCTTTGGTCCTCAGGAGATTCTTGAAAGTAGAGAGGGGAGACTTGTACTGCAATTGTTTTCGGTCGCTCATTCTATCACTATAATAAGATTTCCAGAAAAATGGCTTCGGCCATGATTGCGGCTTCAAAAGAAAATAAAATGAAAAATGCACAAAAGTGAAATATTAATTCTGTTTTCATAGGCTCGTCACACTCGCTCCTCCTGTCTAATATATTTTTCTCCTTGAATCCCCGTTACTGTGACTGTAAGGATAAACCACACTGCTGATTTGAAAATGCAGCCCAAAGGACCTGTGAGATAGAATAATCTCATTTCCTTTTTAAAAGAGCAATCTAGTGTTTTCTGTTCAAAAAGAGAGATTATAAAGTCGCTCATTTATACAATTCGACCAGCTCTGATCATGGCCGCCGCCCTAAACGCCTCTGAATGGGAACCTTCCTAATCAACGGTATTCAAGTGGACCCTAGGTAATGCGAAGACTTCCCCGCAGTATTCCAGAGGCTGATACAGGCTGACAGTCTTGTTCGATCCCTCTGCAGTGTCTTTGTGTGGGGCCAAAGGATTCAGTGTCTTGGCTGGCTGCGCATGTGAAGGTTAAGATGTAAGGCCTGCCTGGTGGGGCTTTCAGGAGTTCACCCCCACTTGCTGCCGCAGCCCATTATGCACTCGCTCTTGTGTCCCTCAAGTTTTAAACTTAATTTGCCCTTTTCGCTTGCTTCTGAATGCTTTTATGCCGAGGCTCAGATGCAGCGTGACAAGTTTTCGGGCCATTTAAATTTCATCTTCGTGCTGTCAATGTGGGCCGTCAAAGTGCATGATGGTAAGGAGGAGGGACAGTGCGAGGAAAAGTAGATTGGACGGGGTGAAAGGAGAGCAACTGTTGCAGAGGTGATGTGATAAAAGATTCATAACAAGGCAAATCCCAGGTCAGCCAGAGCCTCTGCAGTCTCTCCATATTACTGGCAACATCTCCCAGAGCTCAATATGCAGAAGGTGTGTGTGTGTTTCACAATAATATAAATAGAGAGGTATGGAAATTGCTTATTTAAATGTATTTACATTGCCATAGGAAAGGGCGTACCCCCTGTTCCTGTTTTTGAAAGTCACAAAAGGACTCTGTAGTGAGTAGCCCCACCATTCTCGATGATAGTTTAAAGAATTCGTAAAGAGAGTCTTCAGCAAAAAGTGTTTCCAATGCGATGGGATGGCCTCTTTCCCAATGGACTCTTGTTTTTGTTTTTGCTTTTTGAATCTCTACTTACAACTTGATTTTGATCCATAAGCATAAAATGCAAATACTTATATGTTCGTCTCTGGCCCTGTGTAGCAACAAACACCATTAATAGCTACGATGACTATCGAAGAATATGTTGAAAAAAATTCATTCACTTTTCCTCACAGAATAGTTTGAATTCAACCATATTGGAAAGATTTTAAAAAAATTTTTTTAGAATATACAGTCTGTTTGATGTCATGCATCTCAGACAGACATAAATCCAGACTTTGACTAGGCCACTCCAAAGCATTCATTTTTTAAATTCTTTTAGGCACTCCAAAACAGAGTAGTTAGTGCAGTTCATATCATTGTCCTTATATATAACCCAAGCAGGTTTTAGCTAAAGGTTATAAGATGATTAGAAATTCTCCTTGAGGCTTTCATGTTGGGGAGCAAAATTCATTGTTCCATCAATTAAGGACAAGTCCTCCAGAAGAAGTAGCAAACAGTCCAATAAAATCCCACCAACGCCATTATGTTTTACTGCGGGTACGATGTTGAATTTCTGAAAGACTGTCTTAGATTTTAGATCAGACGGTGTGAGCTCTCCCTTTTGTCTCATCAGTCCACATAATATTCTCTTGGGAATCAAGACATTTTTGGCAAATGTGAGACATACCTTTGCTGTCTTTCTGGTCACCTTGCAACTCTCCAGTGGTTGCCCTTTAACCCTGCCATATTGTTCTTGTCAAGTCGCGATATTTGGTTTGAATAGCTTTTTTCCCCCCCCCCGATAAACTGCTTTCAGTTTTTAAATCACTTGTGTTATCTTTGCCTGATTTTAAAGATAATAAAAAAGAGCAAAACTGAAGAAATTTTAAAGGAAGCAAAATCTTTTTTTATATTTTTGCTCCTCATCGACGCTGACACAAATTCCTGTGATCCAAACCATAGCTATGCTAGCTTGGAGCTACATTTACTTAGAACTTTGTAGCAGCTTCTAAGGTCATACTCAGCAATATTGTTTTAATATAAGGCCATGCAGAGTTAAAAGTTAAAAAAGGGCACACAGTGGGAGAAGGCATGTCCATAAATGTCAGAGCAACATTGCAATTAGGTGACCTATTGATGAACTAAGCAGATATTTGAGACTTGCACATGTAGATTCCCGCCTAAAAACGTTGTACCAAATCACATTGTGTGACATTTAAAGTTTAGAATAGCAAACTAATTTGCTGCTCTTCACTGAGCACTACCATTGAAGACCTTTGCTCTGCTTGAACGCCTGGTTGGGACCCGCAATGAATTATGGGATACGGTGGACCCTGAAGGATACACCGGACCCATCCTTCAAATTTGGGAAAAAGAAGGACACATGGGAAGGAGTCTTCGAATTCGGACGGGCCTTGTCGCCACGCTATGATGTAATCGGCCTACAAATCTGTCCTTCCAAGGATGCAAACCCTGAATTCGGACACAGTGTGGTTGTTGGAGGACTGTTCTACTTCCGCCTGGTGGCGGAGCTGACATCATGTCGATTCTGTGTGTTTCAGTTCAGTTAGAAAATAAAAAAAGCAACTTAAACACCAACTCTGACAAACCATCAGTAGAGCGGTAGCTAAACTATAACAGCGATCACTTATTAATAATTGCAAAATAAACATCAAGCCATAAAAACATAAAATTGTAATGTGCTAATGTGCACAAAATCTTTTTGAACTGTGGGAGGAAGCCAGAGCATCGGAGAGAACCCACTCATGCTCATGGAGAACATGCAAATCCAGCCCGGGATTCAAACCCAAGACTTTCTTGCTGCAAGGCAACAGTGCTACCAACTGTGCAGCCCTGATGTTTTGTTTTTGCTATTTTATTCATGAAATTTATTTTTTATTGACACCTAAGGAGAATTTAGAGACCAGTTGACCTAACAGTCTTGGATTCAGACTGTGGCCAGGAAGCCGGAGAACAAAGGAGATGATTGTTGATTTCAGGAGGAACAATTTCTATCATGAGAGAAAAAGTGGAGGTGATTGAAGAATATAAACACCTCGGTGTTCATCTGGACAACAGACTGGACCGAGATGCAACAGTGAAGAAGGGACAGAGCAGACTGGAGGAAGCTAAGATCCTTCAAGGTTTGTAACAAGGTGCTGCAGCAATACTATAAACAGTGTTGGAGCTGTACTGCTTCCCCCTCCAGAGAGCCCGGATGGTGGACCAGAATTGCCTCGAAGCCATACAGAAGTCTTTCTCCAAGGCCTCTCCAAACTCCTCCCACGCCCGAGTTTTTGCCTCAGCAACCACCAGAGCCGCATGCTGCTTCTACTGCCGGTACCCATCAGACTGCCGGTACCCATCAGGCCCAATAGGACTCCTTTAGCCTGACAGATTGGGGGGGCGTTCCTCTCAAACACGCCCCTCCAGGTCTCACTGTCATTGCCCATGTGAGTGTTGACGTCCCCCAGCAGAACAAGAGAGTCCCCAGGAGGGGCAGTACCCCCTCCAGGGACTCTAAGAAAGGTGGGTAAACTGAACTTTTGTTCGGCCCGAAGGCACGAACAACAGTCAGGATTTGTCCCCCCACCTTTAGGTGGGGGGACATTGGGGATAAACTCCAACGTACAGGCACCGAGATTGGGGGACAACAAGTATGCCCACTCCTGCCTGATGCCTCTCACCATGGGCAACTCCAGAATGGAAGTATGTCCAGCCCCTCTCAAGGAGACTGATTCCAGAACTGGAGCTATGTGTCGAGATAAGACCGACTATTTCTCCACGAAACCTCTTAACCTCACACACCAGCTCCGGCTCCTTCTCCACCAGAGAGGTGACATTCCACGTCCTATGGGCCGAAATGGGTTTTATTCGTGAGAATCTTGGTCATCTGGGAGGGACTCAGCGTAGAGCCGCTGCTCCTTCACATCGAGAGGAGCCAGTTGAGAGATCTCCTGACCAGGCATCTGGTCAGGATGCCTCCTGGATGCCTCCCTGGTGAGGTGTTCTGGGCACGTCCCACCGGGAGGAGACCCCGGGGAAGACCCAGGGCATGCTGTAGGGACTATGTCTCTCGGCTGGCCTGGGAATGCCTTGGGATTCCCACAGAGGACATGGAACAAGTGGCTGAGGAGAGGAAAGTATGGACCTCACCCCCCCCCCCGGATAACCGGAAGAAAATGGATGGACAGTTGTAGTTACAACCCCCTTACACTTTACGCAGGGTTTTTTTTTTTACTGTTCATGACATATCCATCCATATCCATATCCCTGTGTCCATGTCTGTTCTTTGGGAAGATTGGAAAAATTGTTACCTAGGACAGTGGTCTTCAGGGGTACTTACTGTCTCCTAATGCCGTTTTCACTGACTAAGATCTCTGCCATACTAAAAATCAGGAGGAGCGTGACAGATGTAACATGCTGTCAGTCAAAATGCGGTATAGTAAGCATCTTCAGAGTGACGTCTGGGCAGTCGTTTGCTCTTTACAGCGCGATGTCTTTCCTCTTCAGAGCCGGGTAAGATTGGTCTTTGGAACTTGGAAGATTCGCGAAGATTGGCGAAAACGCTCCCAAGGACAGATCTCCTTTCTTGGGTCCGGTCTTCTAATGTCAGAGCAGAAGTTGAGTTTTTAGACTCAACTGTCCTGTCTTCTTTTCACCGCAAACTTCCCCAGGAGGGGAAGTTTCTTCTTTGAGATTAGAGATACTGTTCCTTAAAATAGATCTCTCTTGATGGGTCCAATCTTCTAATGCCGCTTTTGTCCAAGCAGAAGTTGAATTTTCACTTTCAACTGTCTCGTTTTTACCGCAAACTGCCCCAGGTGAGGAAGTTTGTTCTTTAGAAAGATTGGAGAAATCGTTTTCTACAGTCGTCTCTTCAAGAGTATTGTCTTCTGAAAACTCACAGGAAACTTCCCGGGAAAGTTTGCTTCCCTGGAGGAGAAGGACTGAAAAAATAAGCATCAAAAATGTCGTATTCAGTGCAGTCGTTCTGAGAGCTACTAATTTCAAACTTGATATGAGGAAGTAGTTTGTTGAAAACTTTTCACA
>CAEGAD010072271.1:0-13556 GCA_903067055.1 Poeciliopsis paucimaculata
CTGGTCCAACACAGGGCAACCGGTCCAATACAGAGCAACCGGTCCAATACAGAGCAACCGGTCCAACACAGGGCAACCGGTCCAATACAGAGCAACCGGTCCAATACAGAGCAACTGGTCCAACACAGGGCAACCGGTCCAATACAGAGCAACCGGTCCAATACAGAGCAACCGGTCCAACACAGGGCAACTGGTCCAATACAGAGCAACCGGTCCAATACAGAGCAACCGGTCCAATACAGAGCAACCGGTCCAACTCAGGGCAACCAATATTCTGAAGTTGTACGTTTCTTTTTTCCTCCACATCTTTTCTTTCTAAAGTTGTCACCAATGGTTCTGGAGACCAGTTTGGTGGATCTATGGCCACAGCACTACCACAGAGATCAGGAACTTACAGAGTACACTCCCAGTTCTCCCAGTTCCCTCCAGTCCAGCAGCTCGTTCAGCGCCTTCACGTCCGCCGCGCTCTGGATCGATGCCAGGTCTGAAAACTTATCTCTGCAGAAACTCTGAGCTGCAGCCCAATCCTTTGGCTCGGAAACTAAATAATATTTCCGTCCAGGAACAGAACTGAGCACTGCACGGACAAACATGAAGATTATTATTATTACCTGCAGTTTAAAGGCTGCAGCTGGAAGTGATGAGCTGTTAGCATCAGAAAACAACAGCAGATTAAAAGCAGACTGCAGCACCGCTAAACGTTTGTAAAACAACATTATGATCAGAAATATGATCACAGAAATGACCTGCAGCAGCGATGATGAAGAGCAGAACAGCTTCCATCTTCCTCCTTCAGTCTGAGGCAGATTAACAGCCAACAGGCCTGATAAGGTCCTGACCTTCATGCAAACCTGCCATTTCATTTGAATTTATGGGAAACATTAACTACAGCCGCTGCAGAGGCGGCGGTTTGATTCCCGGCTGTTTTGCTACCAAACTGCTCATCAACGCCACCAACAACAAATTTCCTGTTTCCTGTTTGGGTTTTATTGGAGTTCTGATCATTTCGTATTGATGTTAATGAGTCCGGCGACATTCTGATCCATTACTTCGTTGCGTTCTGTCTGTTTATTTTTGTTTTCTTTGATGATTTTTCTTTTCAGCTGTTTTAACGCAGCAGCTGTTCCTCATGTAATCTGATTACTCTGATGCCTCAGTATTCAAACCCGTTTGGTTTTTCACAGAAAAGCTTCTCAATTTGTCGTTTCCTAATCACGTAAAATAATTAATACTTAAATCCAGACCTTCCTGGACTTTTAACTCCAATAAAGACGCACTAACATAAAGATAAACTAAATGACACAAACTGTCACTGGTCTGCTGGTTTCTCTGAACTGCAAATATTTTTTTTACATCAATTTTCTACTATAAAAAGTCAGAAGCATATCAAAACTGTGTGACAAAGAAACCGTTTTCCTCTAAAGTTTGAAGGATCTGAATAGAATTTAATGGGAAAAACTTTGAATATCAGAGATGCAAATTATTTTATTTTCAGAGATTCAAAACGAGCTTCAGGAGAATCATAAACATTAGTCAGAAAAAACCTCCACTTTGTTTTAGTTTATACCAAAATATTTCCAATCCCTTCTGCTTTCTGATGGGTTATTTTAGCTTTTCTCTTTTGTTTTTCAAACCTGGAGTTGGAACAGAAACTTGTCTGAATTAGTTTGTTTTTACATTTAATGTTAAATATTGCAGCATCGCTGCAGAGCATTCATCAACTTCCCCTTATATTTGCATTTTCTGGCTGTTGTTAAAAATATCCGTTGGCACGGCAACATTACTTTGCATTAGTTGTTGACATTTCCAACTAATTTATCTGGTAAGTGTAAAATAAGCTGCAGACGAACTGAAGGAGCAGAAGATGGAGAGACTTATCTGGATCCTGGCTGCGTTTGGTGAGGGATGATTATTATGCTTAATATTTTACTGATTATTATGTTTAATATTTTACTGATTATTATGTTTAATATTTTACTTATTATTATTACCAGGTCTTAATATTTTACTGAGTATTATGTTTAATATTTTACTGATTATTATTACCAGGTCTTAATATTTTACTGATTATTATGTTTAATATTTTACTGATTATTATTACCAGGTCTTAATATTTTACTGCATGTTAGCAGATTATTCTGAATTGTCCCCTGCAGGCCTCAGTTGGACCTCCAGGTCTACTGAGCATAAATACTTTTTTGTGGATGAGCTGAAGAACTGGACTGAAGCTCGCCGTTTCTGCAGACAGACGTACACAGACCTGGCAACCCTGGAGAGCCAGCAGGATGTGGATGCTCTGAATGACCTGGCAACAACAGTGAGGAAAACCTCTCAGGTACCTGATCGACTGACCGCTCAGGATGAGGGACAATCGCTCAGTCAAATGTTGGTCTATCGACTCGATCCAGGAGGTTTCATCACATTGGTTCACTCTGAGCAGCTGATGAAATTTATTTTAATCTGTTTCAGTTTTCTGTTCCCTCTGGTTCAGACCAACCAGCACAGGCGTAAATCCTGGGGGGCAGCGGGGCCCAGATTGCAGTTCGTTATTTTATTACTTTGGCTGAATCATGATAAGCTGCCTTATAAGCAAAACTGCTACACTGTTTCGACAGACTTCAGCTTTTTGGTCAAAGGCAGCAAACATTTTATTCACATTTAGCTCTTTAACTTTTAGGTAGAAGAGTTTGAAACTGGAGGGAGGAGCAAGTGGAGCAGCTCAGAGCAGGAGCAGAGAACAGAGAGAAAAAACAGATAATTATGGCTTTATTTCTCACTGTTTTTAATGCAGAGCCTTTAAAACCGACCATCCGTCCATCCATGCATGTCAGGAGCCTTTAAAACCACAAAATAAGATCTGAATATTTTTCTATATAAACTCTGATGCTTTAATTGTTACGTTTAAGTTATGATTCATTTCTATCTACTTGCTGGTTCTGAGTCATCCAGGATATGACAAAACTAAAAAAGGTTTAGAAATAAAGCAACTTTATTCAACTTCACTCTAACTAATGATCACATAAATCTGAGATTTACTCTGGACTGATCCTCCATCTGCAGCTTCTTTCCTGATCATCTGCCGGTGATTCAGTTCACATTCACAGCAAAGTGTGGAATATCTAGCAGTTTTTTATTATTCAATTTATTACCATAATGTCTAAAAATATTCCCAAATAACCTGGTTCATGTTGCAGCTTCCCGGCTGGAACCTGGTGGCCTTTTTACTCCCATTTAGCCTCAATTAAAATGCTTTTGATTTAGTTTGTTGATCCTGGAATTTTCAAAATAATTTTGATTTTTTATGCATGATTGGACGAGCATAACCTGCCAAAGGTCCTCCTAACATCACCGTGATGTTTGACTCGAGCGTCCGTCTGACTGACCAGAGAACGGTCCAGATGGAACGAGCCGCTTTCACTAAACCAGTCTCCTCTGTTCTGCTTTTAGACACCCTGGCTGCACCTCATTACCTCACTCACACACACACACACACGCACACACCCACGCACACACACGCACACACACACACACACACACCCACCCCCACACGCACACACACACACAGCTATCTTTGCGGGGACTTTCCATTGACTTCCATTCATTTCTACAGCCTAGCCCTTACCCTTACCTTTATCCCAACCCTAACCATTACATACCTAACCCTAACCAAAACTCAACTCACACCTTAGTCCTAAATCTGACCCCTGACCCAAAACAGCTTCAGTCCCCACAAGGAGCAGTGGTCCCCACAACGTAGTGTCAGGGAAATGGTCCCCACAAGGTATTAGAACCAAATGCTCACACACACACACACACGCACACACACACACACACACGCAAACAGACAGAGACACACACATCAAGCCAAATACTGAATGTAAACTGAGATCTATGCAGCTGATGCAGAACCGCCAATGAATCACTACATCATTAATAACATGCAGACAGATTTACTGTTGATCCAACAGGTAAATCATAACAATTATTTCTGTTTAAAAATAACGACAGTTTGTTATGATGCTACAAAAAAAGAAGAAACAGCAGCAATGAAGACTGTTTCACTTTGGTCCAGAAAATACTCAATTATGTAAATATATATGCTCATTACTTAACACATGGAAACAATTATCCTGACCTCACACTGATAAAACTTACATGCATATGATCTTTGACCTCCACCAAGCTGGACCAGGAGCTGCAGTGAACACAGCTCCCAGTCTGGATTGAAGAGAAAATAATAAATCTATTTATGATCAAACACACAGAAACTGTAATGACAAAGAAAGGAAGAGAGGTGGCGCCACAAACAAAAGCTATACAGAGGTAAAAACACAGGATGGAGAGGAGGAGACATATTTAGCTCTAAGTATTCATCAGCTATTAAGGTTATATGTCAACGTAAACAATTTAAGCAAACCAGTTGCTAAGCTAAATATTTAGTTAGCTAGCTAAATATTCAGCTTTGAAAACAACATGTGCTACTGCTAACGTACATGGTGATGCTATGAAAACGTGTTTCGCCCAGCTGGCCTGGATCGGACTGTACGATGATGTGAACAGCTGGAGGTGGTCCATGTCAGACTCTGACTCCTACCAACATGAAGAGAAGAAGTTCAGCAACTGGCAGGCTGGACAACCGAACAACGACGGCGGACAAGAGAACTGTGGAGAGATGATCGCTGATGGGTCCTGGAACGATGCGTACTGCTCTAAAGACCAAGATACGATCTGCCTTCAGGTCAACGGTAAGAAGTTTAACCATCAGAAGAAGGAAGGAAGAACTTTGCAGCTGTTTCCTGAGTGTTAGAGTCTAACCTCAGCCTTAAATCAATGAGAGTTCAATGGTTTCTTGTTTTGGTGAATGTAATCCATCAGCATGTTGATCCTTCAGTCATTGTAACACAATGTTCCCTTTACTGCCAACAGTAACTGTGGGAAAACAATGTTTGACTGGAATCCAGCCTTTAACTGAACTTTCTGCAGGATCAAGTGCCACATTTGTTCATGTCAACACCAACCTGAACTGGACTGAAGCTCAGAGCTACTGCAGAAAACATCACACAGACCTGGCCAGAGTGAGGAGCCTGGCAGAGAACCAGCAGGCCAACAACAGCATCCCAAGAGGAAACGTTTGGATCGGTTTGCTCAGAGACTCCTGGAAGTGGGTGGGGGTCAAGAACTTCTCATTTAGGTTCTGGAACAACGGAAATAATGAACCCGGTAACAACGGGAAAGAGGAATGTGCAGCGGCTCACTTTGGGAGATCTGGCCAATGGGAAGACTGGCCTTGTGACCAACAGAAAGCCTTTGTTTGCTACAGTGGTAAGCAACACTTTGACCTTTGACCACTGCAGGTGAAGCTGCTCCTGATTGGACTGAACCAATAAAGTATTTCATCAACTTTTTCAAGTAAGGATCTGAATCAGTTTAACAAAAATGACTTTGATCGTTTCTTGTTAAGGCCGTTATTTTAGAAAATGTATTTATGATGTTTGCAGAACTGATGGGCATGGAAAGTCATGTATGAAAACAAATCAAGTTTTCATGACATTTGACTCGATGTCCTTGTTTTACAAAGTGATTGGATACAACTTGAAATATACATTATAATGAAGTGAATTAAAACGTGTGCATTATTTTATTCCTACAATCGATACAGCAGTAACTCCTCCCCTCCGACGTACACAGAACGAAAAAGTAAAGATAAACCACTGACCATAAAAACTGCTCATGTTTAACCCTTTGTGTTCATGTTGTAACTGCAGAGCTGTGTGGAAACGCCTCACATCCTGGACGTAAATACTTTTTTGTTGGTGAGCTGAAGAACTGGACTGAAGCTCAGAGTCACTGCAGAGAACATTACGGGAACCTGGCAGTGACGGAGAACATGGAGGATGTGGGAACTCTGAACAACATGGCAGCATCTCTGGGATTCACGTCAGTATGTTCACTTTTACTCTCCTAATGACTGAACAGCAATCTGAGCTCCAGACCGGCCTGTGGTTCGCTCTGCTCAAAGGCTGCTAAACTTCAAGTATACATCTTCACATATAAAAGATGTGGAGAGAAACGAAGCTGTAACATTCTCATTAGTTCAGTCTACTCATAAAGTCACCCAGAGTTCTCAGAACCAGGCTGAGCTGTAACTCTGAACTCTGCTGGTGTTTGCAGACAGCCTGGATTGGGTTGTACGATGACGTGAACAGCTGGAGGTGGTCCGTTTCCGAATCCAACTTGGACCAACATCAGGAGAACAACTTCACAAACTGGAACCCTGGTGAACCAAACAACAAGAAAGGAAAAGAAAGTTGCGTAGAAATGTTGGTTGATGGGTTCTGGAATGATGTGCCTTGTTCAAAATTGACAGGTTCAATCTGCTCAGAGGTCAGAGGTAAGGGATGTTTAAATAAGTCTTTCCAAACCCTGTCACTCAAGGCACACTGACCTACATGTTTCAGATGTTCCCCTGCTTCAACACACTGGGTCACAGGGTCAGGGGCCTACGTTGGGAGGCCCAGACTTCCCCCTCCCCAGCTACTTCAGCCAGATCTCAACTCCACAACTCTGATAAGCCGCTTTGACAATGGAGGCGTAGAAACATGGTCCACTCAGACTCAATGTCCCCCACCTTCCCCAGAACGTGTTCAAAGGTCTGCCGGAGATGGGAGTTAAAGGTTCTGTTTCATAGGAGACTCTGCCAGACATTCCCAGCAGACCCTCACAACACGTTTGGGCCTGCCAGGTCTGGCCGGCGTCCTCCCCCACCACTGGAGCCAACTCACCACCAGGTAGGGGTCAGTGGACAGCTCCACACCTCTCTTCACCCGAATGTCCAAGACATGTGGTTTAATGATTGACTTTGTTGTCATTCCTGACAACAAAGTCGATCATCCAACTGCAGCCTAGGATGTCCTGGTACCAAGTGGTTGAACATGGTGTTCGGTATGGCCGATCCATGACCAGCACAGAACTCCAACAACAGAACACCTGGGGGGCCCATTCCTCCCAACTACGCCCCTCCAGATCTCACATAAGGGAGACCCTAGGACTCTCCTGTACACCCTCTAGGGACTCCTATCTGAACTGTTTGGTGAATAAACACAAACAGTCAGGACCCGTGCCCCCATTAGTAGGTGGAGGTAGGCTATTCCTATCGTTCACCAGGGTTTACCCTTGTGCCTCACCTTAAATTGGAGGATTCCAAGATGCCAACAAGATGAGGGCATCTTGTTGGGGGCAACAAGATGCCCTCATCTTGGGGGTATCCTGTTGCCCCCAAGATGAGGGGCAACAAGTATACCCACTCCTGCCTGGTGCCACTCACCAGGGGCAACTCCAGAGTGGAAGAATGTCCAACCACTAGGAGACGGATTCCAGAACCAGAGCCACCCATTCATTCAGCAAAGGTTTGCTCATCAATTGAAATGAAGTGTGGTGGACCAGGGGAATGCCTAAAACATGCAGGGCAGTGTGCCTAGAGGACCAGTGTTGGGAAACACTGTTTAAACATTGGTTGCTGGTGGCCTCTGCTGCTGTTTTGCTTAAGAAAGTTCTTGTTTCAGGCTCAGATGTTAAGTTTACCTTCATTAATGTCAGCATGAACTGGACCCAGGCTCAGAGCTACTGCAGAAACCATTACACGGACCTGGCCACAGTTAGAAACATGACAGACATCCAGAAGATTCAGAAGCTGATACCAGCAGGACAAAGAGTTTGGATTGGTTTCCACAGACCTTTCTGGATGTGGGTGGATGGAAGCAGGTTCTCGTTTAGCTACTGGGGAGGCAGTGAACCCAATGGACCTGGTGAGAACTGCACTTTAGCATACCTGGGAAACTCTGGACAGTGGGAGGACTGGGATTGTGATTGGCAGAGGCCATTCATTTGCTACAATGGTAAGCCACCATTAAGTCTGTAGTCTGCTCTGTTGATTATGGATTGCTCACTCTATAGCCAGTGATGTCGGACCACTTTTTTCAGTACCGAGTAATCTACCACGTTTCTATTTCAAATCCAGTAATCATATTAACGTTACTTATTCAAATCACTGTGCGTTACTATTTTCTTTTGTAATTTAATTTTATTTCCTCACGTCTTGGTTAACGACCATCGTTTCTATGCAACAGTATCAACAGCAACAGAAACGTATGCACATTTTGTTGCTGAGAAAACAGAAACTATTTTGAGTTTCTGTGGCCAAGTACAATTATTATTCACAGCTTTGGGCAGGTTGCTCATTTGGGCTTGGAAATAAGCAGAGACACATAATAAACCCCAGAATTTGTAGACATCCAGATAGTTTGAGTCAGACTCTCCCTGTCCATCATTTCAGGGAGAAATGATGGATGATCCGTCCCGCTGTGTCTTTGTTAATGTCAAGTTAACCTGTGACTGTTGAGCTAAGCGTTGCGCTCCAACAAACTACAAACATCGAGACTAATATGAAAAACAGCACAATAAACGTGAAAACAGCCAGGAATGAACGTGTCTGTAAAATTGTGCAACTAAACGCCATTATAAAGTTAAGTGTCACTAATCTGTGCAGGAGAGCTGTGACAGCAAACACAGGGCGACGACAGGCGTCTCTAAAATCCTATTAGTTTTCCACACAGTAGTGGACCACACAGAAACACGCAAAAATTACTAAAGTTTTATTTTTTTTGTGCTGTTGTAACCATTAAACAATCTCTCCTTCAGTTCAACCATATCAGTGGAGACACAATGTTGATGTTACCTTTATAAAATAACTTACAGTTAAGTTTTGGCAAAGATCAACATAATTTTCACAGGTAGTGGTGAAAGTAACTAAAAAAGTAACTTTTTTAAAAAGGTTTTATTGGCTCTAGTGGCCTTTATTTGATAGCTAATTGGCAGTAAAGTGGGTAATGAGAGAAGGTGAAGACATGTGGAAAAGGTCGCCAGGCTGGGAATCGAACCTGCGACGGCCGCATTGAGGATTAAGGCCTCCATATGTGGCTTGTGCTTAACCCTTGCACCACCACAGCACACCCAAAAAAAATGTAAATGTAACTTAAACGTTACATTAAAAGTAAGGTAAAAATGTAATTGTCATCATTTTTAGTGACAATAAATAAATTCCAAACCAGATTACAATGCAAGGCTTTGTAGATAATATAATTTCTGACCCAAGATCAGATTACCCGAATCATCATCAGCCACTAGATCCATAATGTGGGATTTTCCATTAAGTTTAAGAAACAAACATGGTGAATCCTCCAATCACAAAGCTACTAGCTTATCTGCTCAGCTACTGTCAATAACAGTGTTAATGTTTCTGTTTTCAGCTGTTCCCATAAAAATGTCTCCAAAGAGAGCTGACAAGTAAACCTCAGCCTTGAGTTTACATTTCATCACTGCGTCCATATGAATACGTTCATGCATAAAAAGGAATCATACTTAATCCAGATCTGAAGTTTCCCAGCTCAACCCTTGCTTTAGCTAAAATAATTCAGATGTATATTTCTCATTCCAGTGGTTTGTGGGAACTCAACACTTCCTACACGTGAGTATGTAATCGTCGATGAGCTGAAGACGTGGACAGAAGCTCAGAGATACTGCAGAGAAAATTACAAAGACCTGGCAACCATCACCAACATGGAGGATGTGAGGATGCTGAACAACCTGGCAACATCTGCAGGAAGTACCAGTGTATGTCCTCCTTTCATGGGATGCGGTTTTCTAATTGGTTTTATTTAAGGTGGGAGGGGCTAAGTGCTCAGGAATTCAGATGGAGATGAGCTGGAAAATGACAGCAGAGTCACACTGAGGCTTCTGGCAGGAACCACATGGATTATGAGCCCAAAGCAAAAATCTGTCAATAAAAACACTGAATGTCTGGAGGAGGAATTTACTGTGGCCTCTGAATGTTTCCAGCGGGCCTGGATCGGACTGTATGAAGACGTGAACAGCTGGAGGTGGTCCATGTCAGACCAGTATCAGAACCAGTTCAGGAACTGGGCAGCTGGAGAACCCAACAATGAGTTGGGCAGAGAGAGCTGTGGTGCATTAAGTGCTGATGGATCCTGGTACGATGTGTCCTGCTCTCAAACCTTAAACGCGGTTTGCTTCAATATCAGCGGTAAGGATTCATCAGAAACACAAAGGACAGACTCTCTTCTGTTTTCCTCAGCGATTCAAATCGATCTGCAGGTTTTCTTGTTCGACTGCTATGGTCTGTTTCCAGGAACAAAGCCCATGTTTTACTACAGCAGCACCAAACGAAGCTGGACTAAAGCTCAGAGCTTCTGTAGAGAACATTACACAGACCTGGCCAGCGTGAGACACCTGTCTGACAACGAGGCGATCCGGGGTTTGGTCCAGGGAGCGGCCTGGATGGGTCTGTACCGAGACTCCTGGAAGTGGGCGGACGGAGGGAACTCCTCGTTCAGGAACTGGAACCGAGACGAACCCAACAACAACAACGGGAAGGAGGAATGCGCTGCTGCTAACTTTGGGAACGCTGGGAAATGGGAGGACTGGAACTGCGGCGAGAAGAAAGCCTTCGTTTGTTACGCTGGTGAGGAATCCTTCACGCCTTAGTCAACATCACAGTCAATAACTGATCCTGGTTCCCGGCTGAAGCGTCGCAGCAACTACATGGTACTTTGATCAGGAACTCGTAGTTGAGTAGACTTTTAACAAATACTTTTTCTCTGGAGTAATTTCTAAGATGGGTACTTTTTACTTTTACTTGAGTAAAAATATGTTGCACATCAATATTCCTTTTGTCTGCTAACATCTCATCACTGCAACATAATATTACAATAAATAATAAATCATAAATCTTTTTTCTCTAAAAGTGGTCCAGTCAAAGCATCTGGTGAAACTGCAGCTGGTGTTTCCATCGTCTCTCACAGAGGATGACTCTGCCATGATGGAGGAACTCCTGATCAAGGTCATCATCTTTTATTGTATCAAACATTTCCAGCCACTTGGTCAATCTGAGAGGAAAATGATAAGAATGATATTCAGGACGTATTTGTGTTTCAGCTGAAACAGAAGCTGAAGGACGATGGAGTGAAAGGAGGCGTCAAAGTGAGCTGGAAGAAACGACCAGAGAAGAAGAAAGATGAACTTTAAATACTGGATCTTTACATTTAATTATTTTTGGGCTAAATGGAGGTTTAAAAGTTAATATTTTGTCTTTAAAGGGATATTAAGTTATGATATTTTAAATGCTGAGGGGAAGTGGATCCTTAGAAAAATCAGCTTTACACTGAAACAGGAAACAGACGGAAACACGAGTTTCTTCCTTAAGATTTTGTCTTTTTTTCATTTCAGATTAAATTATTTTTATATACAGAAAAAAATGAAATTATTCAGACTTTATATTTTGTTGGCACAGTCAGGAAAACAAACCACAGATCATAGCAGTTTGAAATAAAACAACTTTCTGATCATTTCTGGTGAAGAGCTGAACCCTCCTTCACTAAAGGCCATGACCTCTGAACCCTGACAGAAACAACAAAGTCCTAGAGGAATAAATATGCTGCTGGAGAAAATGTGGTTTATTCCAGAGCAGAAATATTGATTTAAGATGCTTTTCAGGGGTTTGTTTACATGTAAACAATGTTTTTTACTACTTCAACTGGATCTTACGCATGATCTTCCAACGGTACCAGAACTGCTTCTGACTGCAGTCTGGATTTATGTAGCGATCATTGATCACTTTATCAATGGTTGAATGACATCAGAGCGATTGATTGTTGATAAGAAGCTGTTTAATGTTCCAATCAGGTTTTTATGACTGAGGCCTGGAGATTATCTCTCAGGTCAGTCAGGTGAAACAATGAAAGGTAGACGTCCAGCAGTAGAATAAGTGACTTCCTGTTGAAAGGGGGCAGGGCTACGTGATGTCACCAGCTAACCGTGTGAATGTGTTGGTACTGCTCTGTTATGAGACACACGGGGTGATGCAGCTGGGTTGGTGTGGAAGTACGTCCATCTTCATGTCTTTGGTCTTTCAGGCTTGGCCACGCCCACATGCTGTGACGCTAAAAGCTTTTGATAACTTTGATACATCAGATTAAAAACAAATTTTTAGAAATATTTCCTGTTAATTCTAGAAAATGTGAATTGAACACATGGATGAAGTCGAGTATTAGCTTAGGCTCAACATCCCACCAGCAGTGATGGAGGGACTGATTTGTCAGGGAAACGAACGCGCCTGTGATTCATGACCATCACTATGTAAATAAAGTGTTTTGAATTTGAAAATTATCAGGTGTGCTGACTGTCTGTGCTTCCTTGTCAAATTTTTCTACAGTAGCGTGTCTAGGTAGCTATGTCTGTCTGTCATCATGTTTACAAGCCAAAGACCTTAGCAGTTAATGTTAAATACTGATTTCTGATCATCATATTTAAGGGACAGGATTTAAGTCGTGCTAAGCAATGAAACGTAGCAAAAAATGTGAGAATGACAAAAACTTTTAGTAAAGCACCTGAATCCCCGTCGAAAAGTACCAGTAGGTATAAATGCACTAAAATCCTTCATGAGAACAGCATGCCTGTTTTAATATGTAAAGCTACACATGCAGGTAGCACGTTTTGCTACACCAGAGTCCTTCATTTGAATATAGCTATAAAATATGGTAAATATGAATGTTGACTTTTAACTCAAAGTCCTCAAGTGACAGCTACCAATCATCCTGATTCAGTCATGTGACTACTGAGGGATTCTGGGTAATGAAGGCAATTGAAACTCCCTTTCCATTAACTGAAAGGCAATTTATTTCACCTATTTATATTCAGAAGGTAAATATAAGAAAATAAAAGACATATCAGAATATTTCACATACTACACAAATATCAATCGTGCCTGGAACCTGTGAGGCAGAACAGCTTCTGTAAGAACCACAGTACAGATAATTTTCACGGATCAAAGAAACTCTCAAACTGGCTCAATGTGACACTAAAAATCCAAGAGCTAAAGTAGCGTAGCTCACATAGACGTTAGCTCCCGCTAACAGAAACACCTGAGGACAGAGAATCAAACTAACAGACATAAAAAATGTAATCTGAAATGATTTGAAATTACTCCAGGTCTCTTTATAAGAGCAAAGTGATCAGGTTTAACTTCTACTGACTTCTGAGGGCAGACCACCGGGGCGGCAACCTGTTGATTGCTTAGTGGTTACAACAGTACAACAACAAAAAAACTTTAATAATTTCTGTGCATTTTTGTGTGTACCAGTATTGTCTGAAAACACTAAATACGATTTTACTACTGGATTTGAAATAGAAATAGCAATGAAAGTACTTACATTACTTACAGGGATGTCAGCAATGTGTGTCTGACATCACTGGTGGCCACGCCCACATGCTGTGAAACTAAAAAACTTTTGATAACTTTGATACATCAGATTAAAAACAAATTTTTAGAAATATTTCCTGTTAATTCTAGAAAATGTGAATTGAACACATGGATGAAGTCGAGTATTAGCTTAGGCTCAACATCCCACCAGCAGTGATGGAGGGACTGATTTGTCAGGGAAACGAACGCGCCTGTGATTCATGACCATCACTATGTAAATAAA
>CAEGAD010072274.1:0-20000 GCA_903067055.1 Poeciliopsis paucimaculata
GAGACACAGATCAGATCATGGACTTACTTTTTACTTCTGGAGGAGGAGGACATGATGGACATGATGGACATGATGGAGATGTGGTTGTAAAACTTTTACTCCCAGATTTTATATCTATGTTTAAAAGATGATAAAAGTTGTTATTTCCAAGTGAATTTGTTTGTTTTGCAGAACAACTGATGAGAACAAAAAAGAAACATTAAGAAACAATCCACCACTCCCCACACATTAAATACATTTATCAATCTGTGAATAATCTAGAGTTTAAAAAAAACTAAACTAAATATAACTAATCTGAAGGCCCAGATTGAGCCTTGAGGAAACATTCAAACTCATCTGAAATATTTTTCTTCAGAGTTTTTGTCTCTTTTTTCAGGGTTTGGAGAGTCTGATTGGTCTGAATGACTGATCAAAGAAAAAAATATGAGTTAATATTTATGAAAACTTTACATGTTTCTTCTCAACATGAAGATCACGAAAGTCAGAAAATCTGAAAAAGATTGAACAGGTCTGGGTTGTAGGATGGTTTGTAGGAGAAATGATGATCTTTGTAAAGAAATGTGGCAGCAAATCTACAACAAAGTAGCTGAAAAGGCTGGTCTAGTCAAAGTACAGACCTAAAACTGATCTACAGCCTGTACTGGGACCACAAATGTCAGCAAACCTCTATGAACTGAAGAAGACACAGAACCAAGCATCATGTACATGACCTCAGAGACACCAGAGGTCAACATGGGGTCAGAGTTCATCTACCAGGAAAATGACTCACAGAGATGAAACATTAAAACTCACAGGTGACTCCAAGAGCGATGAGAGCCGCTGCCAACAGAACAACAAGTCCCAGCAGAACCAGACGCTCTGGGGTGACCTTTGACCTCCTGCTGGACCCAGACTGTTGGATGTTTTCTGAACAGTTTGAACAGGAAAACATTTTAATTTAAACCAGATTGAAACGTTCAGACAGACGTCAAACTGAGAATCTGTTGTGACTTTAGAACTGATTTTCTCAGATGTTTTCCATCAGGCTGATGGGCAAAAAAACAAAAACCATGGCGCGAACAAAGCTTCTTTAAATCTTTAGAACCACGTGTGGCTCTGAACATTTACAGTAATGTGTTTATTTTGTTGAAATCCCAACTAAACGTCCTGAATCTTGTGACAAAACGTCCCAGAGTTACGAAGGTATTTGTCTGTCTGTCTGCAGAGCTCCATGTTAAGGAAGAAGAAATCTCATCAAACTGAAATAAACACTTCAGGTTTCACAAGCCAGCTGTCAGAAATTGCATCATTTTTGTTAAAAATAAACCTGCTGAGGAACTTCCTCATTTCTGCAGAAACTAACCGCTCCTTATTTCTCCATTCTAAGAAAACAGAGATCTGATCTGAACTCTGACAGACTCAGGTGAGTTTAAACTCATAATCACAACTTTCTGATCATTAATTCAATCTACCAAAAAAAACAAATAACGAATAACACAAAAATCTAAAAATGTCAGTTTTTTCATATTTCTCAAATCAAACATATGAACTGAAAACATGTTTGTTGTGTTTTACTATTTCCTCATAATTTGGTTTTTGATTGTCAACGGAGAGAACAAAGAGAGAATGATGGGATAATCTGAGGCTTCAACTTAGTCAAAGAGATTTTGTATTTTCTCTCCAAGCAGGAGATGAATTCTCTTTTCCCCAAAAACTGTAAAATAAACCCATTTTCAGTGACTCTTATTTCCTCTTTTTGTTGATTGAAATAAGTTTTTCTACCCACCTGGTTTCTGTTTGTTAGAGATCTTCACCTCAGAGTAGGTGATGTCCTCTGCTGGAACATCACCTGCACAGAAACATGAAGCTGTGATGGAGATTTGTTCATACGGACGGACGGACGGGCGGACGGGCGGACGCTCACCTCTGGACCTTGGCGTTGTGAACTTCACGTCAGCGTACGTTACATCAGCTTCAGGCATGTTGTTGCTGCTGCGAGTCTGAAGGAGAACTGAAGGTCAGAAGTTCCTGCCAGTTTTTTAAAGGTTCCTCAAGTGAAAGAAGAAACAGGACATCCTAAAATAAACCAGAAGCAGAAATAAAAAAAACGAAGTTTGAAGGAAGTTGTTCATTCCTTCCATCACATTTCAGTGAAAAACAGACGACCTACTTATATATTTCTGTTTTCAAAAAGAAAAAAATTGACAGTGTAAAAACTCTGATGTTCTGAACATTTTAACCCGTTTATGCAGGAGGATTATTATTGTTAATTACCAGGAGAACAACGATACAACTTTAAATGTACTAGAGATAAAACAGTAGGTCATTTATTTCCTTCCTGTTGACTTTAGTATGATTAATATTCTGTTTCTGTCTCTCAGAGGATCAGCGAATTTCCTCTGAAACGGAAATGCTTAAACATTAAACCAATCCTTCAGTTTTTGGAGTTCTGAAAGTTTCTTTAATAAATTTAGATAAAATCTGAGCTGATTTCATAAAAAGTGACAGTTTGGTGAAATAAACCTCTGAGCGTATCTTTGAGCATTTGTTGGTCAGAAAATGTTGAAGCTCTGACTGTAAACGGGTCAGCGCTCCTCTGCAGGCGGAACACAATTATATTTATCACAACATCTTCACGCTTCTTATTGGCTGAAACTTCCTGCTTCTATTTTGTACCTGATTAAAGCTGGTTTATGCATATTTATGACCTCCATCGTTTAACTTGTTTACAGATGAGGACCTGCTGTCTGTTTTCTTTATGACATTTCTGATTTGATTTTTTAAACGTCTTCAGGACTAAATATTTGACATTTTAAGTCAGAGCTCTTTATAAACACTTATTGTCAGAGCACAGAGCCGGATCTAGGATGTTTGAGGCCCAGGTGAAAATAAACGTCCCTTCATCGCTCTCTGAAACACAGGAAGCCGTTAATATTTTATAAAGCTGACAGGCAGAACATGACCGAGTTATTATGAGACTAGGAAACAATAGCTGCATTTCTAATGACCACATAATTGAACAGTTTGACATTTTGAAAATAAATTTGCTAAACAGAAACAAGACAAGGAGGAGAAAATATCTCCTGTTTTTCGATAAAATGTTTTATGTAAAGATAAACTAAAGATAAACGGATGGATGAGTTTCTCTGGATCTGGCTGAGACATTAATCCTGGAGATGTTCTTCAGGTGGCAGAAGGCCGACTTTGTGACCGTCGTTATGTAGCTCTGAAGGTTCAGAGTCCATCACTACTCCCAGGTTTTTGGGCCTGATCTCCACACAGTGACCTGCCAGCACCTGGCTTTGTGTCGGTGGAGTAGAGAGCTTGTCTTTGGCTCATGGTTTTTCACGCTCTCCAAGTATTCATGCATCGGTCTGGTTTTATTTTATTTTTATTTTTAGTTTCCAGTTACAAGATGCATCACGCCATATTTTCAGGTTTCTTGCTCTCTAAAGACACCTCAGCTTTTGCCCAAACTTGAAAAAGGCTTTATTCCTCCAAAGAGACGCAGGAACAACATCTTTTATTCATCTTTCCTTTTCTTTAGATGAAGCTCAGCGGCAGCATATCTACATGCAACATGTGTTCACATGAGTAGGTCACAGAGGAGGTTGAAAACAGAAAACAATCAGTTCATTTTAACTTTAACTAATTTACTATTTTCTCAAGTAATGATTTAATAATTAACTTTTAAGTTAACAGTGAATGAATAAATAAACTAATCTGTTTCCAAACACAGGAAAGACATTGCAATAAATCTATTTTGGTCGTCTGAAGGCATTTTGAATCAACTATGAATAATATCCATTTCCTACCACTGGTGTCTTTGAGGAAGCTTTCAGCTGAGGTTTTTTATCTGAAGTGAGATCATTGTGTGAGTACAGGTGTGCCAGGTTACCTCATAGGTTTGGCTGCTGAGCTTCAGCAGTGAAAGGGATGGGTGTGCTTGATTTTTGTGAGGGGCTTGCCAGTTGGGTGGAGATGGTGAATGCATTCAAAAGTGTTGGATTTGCTGATTTAACTCAACACATATCAAATGCTCTGTCCACTTAATCAACCAAAGTTGATGGACGTGGAGATCTGAAAACCTTGTCCCATTAAGGTTGGGCAACCAGAACAGTTTGTGTGGCGCTTATTAAAAATAAATCTTACACGCATCTCAACTAGTGCTGTTTGTTAAACAATATTTCAAATGTTTTGTCTCTTTATCAGAAGAAAAGAGATATAAATATTTCTGATAAATATATCTTGATCCTGAACTCATTTTAAACTGAACATCAACAGAACATTTTACATTCCTGCTGATTTCTCTCAGATAATTTTATGAGGATAATTACACTCTCCTTTCTCCCCCATCCTTGCACTGTCCACTCCAAATAAAACGTTCACACCAATATCTTCTGGCTGGCCATGATTCCAAAAACATCAAACTACAATGAAGAACAAAACAATAAGTCAGAGGCGTCTTCTGTCCTGCAGCTACAATCTAACTTCCCGTCTCTGTCAGTCCATCAATGTCTCTTTAACATCATTAGAGGACAGAAATGAGACACAGATCAGATCATGGACTTACTTTTTACTTCAGGAGGTGGAGGTAGTGGACATCTTGATGGTGGAGGACATGTTGGAGGTGGAGGACGTACTGAAGACGAAGGACATGCTGTCTGCTCTGTTCAGAGAAAAAAAGTTTTGAAAAAAAACGTATTTTCTTCTTTCAAAACTGAACTTATGAACAAACATGATCACATCTGTTGTTGTTGAACTTGATCAAAATCATCATCAAATGTAAAACTTATGTTCCTACAAAATAACATGTTATATATTTTCATGTAACATGCATGAACATCAGTGCAGGTGTTGAGAGTCATGATGTCTGAGTGATGAAACATTGTTGGCTAAAGAGCAGAAAGCATCAGGAGGAGAACGTTTATCAGACACTGCAGAAGAGGAGAAACATTGATCTGTTTCACCACCGATGCACCAGAACTGATGTGTTACAGTAACAATGTTAACATGGTTTTTACATGAAACGTTACAAATGAAGTTGATCCATCAGATCTGGATGAGATGTTGAATCTGAACCTTTAAGTCTCACCTGAGATATTTTTCCTCAGAGCTTCATTCTCCTCTTTCAGGGTTTGGATGGTTTGATTGGTTCGTATTTTATCAAACGCTGCATAAAGAACAGATGGAGGTTAGAATTTCAACGAGTTTCATTGGTCTCCAACATGACAAACGCTGATTTAAAGAAAAAAAGAAACTGGTTAAAAACAAAATAATTCAGAATAAAATATGTTCATACAAATCGCATTTATTCTGACCTAAGGATTAAATTGAGTGAAGAGACGACCCAAAGGATGAACTCACAGAGTCTGTAGATGACGATGAGAGCAGCAGCCAGCAGACCGACCAGAACCAGCAGAACTACTCCCTCTGCTGACCTCCTGCAGGTTCTGCTTGGGTTTTCACCTGAGGACATTTAGGGCAGAACCAGATCAGAACCTGGAGACAGACTCACAGAAACTAACAACCATCAACCTGATGAAACTCGGCCACAGGAATCTGCATGACGCTGCAGTAGAAAATGTTTTCCATAAAAACAACGGACGTACATGAACAAAGTTTTTCTGTCTATTTTAAGACAAAAGCTACACAGACAATCTAAATTAAATCAACACTTCACTAAGTCTGTCTGGTCCTCATTAGAACTGGTGTTAAGCCAACATGTATTTGTTGAAATAACTCTAAAACAGTCAATAATCTTTGATTCTGCATCTTTAACTCTGTTAAATGTACTGATTAGTTTTTGTCCACAGGTTAAAAATGTGTTGAAACTTTGACTTTGAGTCTATTTGTCCTGCTGTAAATGAATTACACAGTCAGGCTTGTGTAACCAGTTCAGATGAAATGTTGTCTTGTTGGCCGGTTTGATCCCAGATGAATTATCAAACACAAACATGTTAAATTTGAGGTCTGATTATCATGACTCATGTTCTCTCGAAGCAGCATTTCAACATCTGGATGTAGAAATTCAGGTTTCATCAGGTGAGTTGGCCAATCTGAAGCCAGGACACCATGTTGTCTTAGATAATTATCTCTGTGTGTTTGGAAAATATCCACAGCAAAAGTCTTACACTGCAACGGATCGAACAAGGAAAGGTACTGATCCAGAATGATGTGGAGCCGGTCAGAACCAGGAGCTACAGAGGTCCAGATATGAAAAGTGTGCATGTACAAAAAACTTTGTCTTAAAGGATGAGGACTGGCAAATATGGTAATGATTATGTATTGATTAGAGCGCTCTAAAACAGGCTGTACAGATCAACATGGATTTCTTTAATTGGGAAAAGATTTTCTGATGATTACATTTTTCTGAAATGGGCAGGAGTTACAAATAAAATCCCTCCAAGCCTTTCTTTCCTCATTTCTGTCATTCCTTACAGAGCTGAAGGTCCTCTGTAGAAGGTGAAAGTTCATCATGCTGCTTTTTGTGAAGGGTTGCTGTAAAGTCAGAACCCAAGCGATTGTCTGTCGTCGCTTCGTCCAGGAGGAGTAAAGGCTGCAAGTCAGCGACTCCATGAAATCTGCTGCGTTTCCTGACATGGAAACTTTTGAATCTAATTTGAATAATGAACTTAACTTGGTGCAGGTTTTGGTAACGAATACAAATGATAACGTCTGTGTGACTGAACTGTAATGGCTTTCTTTGTACAGCTCCTCATTTGTTGTGAATTGGTTCATAAACTGAACTGAACTGTTCTGTTGTTCACGATGCAACAAGAAGCTCTTCAGTTCTTCAGAAATACGACTCTTTTGGCTTCTCCATTATTTTACTTGTTTAACTTTCTTCTTTCCATTGTTTGTGATTAAAGTGTCTAAATTTTGTTTCCATCTGTTTCCTTCCAGTTCGGATGTCAAATGTCTAAAGGAATCAGTTTGTGTTCAGCCTGGTGGTTTATCTGATGAAGACCTCTCAGCTCTGACTTCATCACCTTCCTGCTGGTTTATCTCCTCATTAATGTGTCTCTGTGAGCGTCTCATGATGAGGAAACTGAGCACAAAATCAGCCACAGCTGATGTTTCCTGTAGACGTTTACCTGAACGGAAACACAGATATTTACATTTTTGTATCTGCAAGCTACAGTCATCAATATTACAAGAAACAACTGCTTTGAAAATTTCACGTCCTGAGATGAATGTAAGAAATATTAAACTTTTACACAATATTCACAAACGTCTCAGTTCTTAACAAGCATAGTAATCCAGAAAGAAGATAATGTTCGGTTATTATCACACAAATTTCATGTTTGTTTTGTTTTACATTTCATTTTGACCTTGTTTTAAAATACCCAAAACAAGTTATCAAAAAGTGGGAATATTTAAAAATATGAATTAAATTACAAATATTTTCATCGAATTAGACAGAAAATCAGTTGAACTCACCTCCAGCCTCCCTCCCTCCTCTGTTGACGTTTCCGCTCTTCTGTCGCAGCGTCGGCTTCATGTCTCATGACTTTATGTTACAGAAACTTCCTCATTAACCTGATGATGAGGAGGAAGTGTCTTCATCTGCTGCCACTTCCTCATTATTCTGTCTAATTTTCAGTATTTTTAAACAAAATAAATGATTTAAATTCTCTAATCAAAAATGTCATTTATGTAATTATAATTCCTAGTCAGATATTTATTTTCATCCATCCATCAGGTGCTGTATTGTTTGTAAACAACAGCAAAATAAATAAAATCCATTGCCTCTTAATTAATGTTCCTCTTATATTAATGCATTTTATTTTAGGTTACTAGCATGACATGGATGCAACATAAACATATGTAGACTATATGAAAATAGTGATTGCTGTATTTTTAATAACAGGTTAATACAGAACTATTTTACCTGTTTCATTCATGGTGCTGAACTGATGAACGACTCTCTGCTGTGGCTGCAGTTCATTTAGCCTGGTATAAAAACCTCCTGGATGTTTACAGACAACATGGTGGCAGTGGAGCATCTGCAGATCCAGCTCATGAAAAACCAACGTTGCAGCTTCATGGTCGGACTTTCTGCTTTCTGTTTGGCTCAGACTCTCTTCACACTTCGTAACTTTAGATAAAAATCTATTTTCTCTCTGCAAAAGGCCTGCTGAAGTTGGTAAAGCACCTTGTCAAAACTTGTCATAAATAAATACATTTCCAGTTTGAATTTAAAGTTGAATAGAGCTTTATTAATAATGTTATATTTTATATTGAAGAAACTTCCTGTTGAGTTTAAAGAATGAAACGGAGAGATGCGGCTTCATCTTTATGGTTTTATTTTTATTCTCATTTATTTCAGATAAAATAAATGAACTGCTCTGTTAAAAATTTCCAGTGAACAGGAGGAATAAATCTCTGTAGATGTTTGTGTGATCTGGAGGCAGCAGGAGGCGTCTTCTGTCCTGCAGCTACAATCTAACTTCCTGTCTCTGTCAGTCCATCAATGTCTCTTTAACATCATTAGAGGACAGAAATGAGACACAGATCAGATCATGGACTTACTTTTTACTTCTGGAGGAGGAGGACATGATGGACATGATGGACATGATGGACATGATGGACATGGTGGACATCTTGGACATGATGGACATGATGGACATGATGGACATGATGGACATGTTGGACATGATGGACATGTTGGACATGATGGATATGTCGGACATGTTGGACATGTTGGACATGATGGACATGATGGACATCTTGGACATGATGGACATGATGGACATGTTGGACATGATGGACATGATGGACATGATGGACATGTCGGACATGTTGGACATGTTGGACATGATGGACATGTTGGACATCTTGGACATGATGGACATGATGGACATGATGGACATGTTGGACATGATGGACATGATGGACATGATGGACATGTTGGACATGATGGATATGTCGGGCATGTTGGACATGTTGGACATGATGGACATGATGGACATGATGGACATGTTGGACATGATGGACATGATGGACATGATGGACATGTTGGACATGTTGGACATGATGGACATGTTGGACATGTTGGACATGCTGGACATGTTGGACATGATGGACATGATGGACATGTTGGACATGATGGACATGTTGGACATGATGGACATGTTGGACATGTTGGACATGTTGGACATGATGGACATGATGGACATGTTGGACATGATGGACATGTTGGACATGATGGACATGTTGGACATGTTGGACATGTTGGACATGATGGACATGATGGACATGTTGGACATGATGGACATGTTGGACATGATGGACATGTTGGACATGATGGACATGTTGGACATGTTGGTTGCTCTGTGGATTTTAGCTGTGATTAGAGAAATAAAACAGTTTTGACCTCTAAGTTATTTTCAGATGAACAAACAGATGAACAAACATTTTCACACTTTGTCTTCTTGTTGGTGAACTTGAGTACAAACATCAACTGTATAACTAATGTTTAACAAAACATGTCTTTTATTAATTACATATGTACATAATATAAGAGTGGACATGTCACAATGTTGCAGAGTCAAATAAAATGGATCCATTGCAGTGGAGTCAGCTCCAATAAAAAAATCTAAATTCTCTATAAATATAATTTTAAAAGTTGCATTAGTCCACTTTCCTTAGTAATGTGTGCCTAAATGTTTACAGACTCCAGTCCTGTTCACTGCAACCCTCAAGTGGAGGTTTATTGCCAAGTTCCCCAAATAATAATCACTTGAGCATCAGGTATTGTTGAATTTAATATTTTTGGTTGCCTGGAATATTTTTTCTGTCATAGAAAATGCCAGAAGGTTTTAGGATACTATGGTGGGAACGGCCTTCGGGGAGAAGCTTAGACCCTGTTTTTCACCTTCAATGACAGGGTTTTACAGCTGCAGCTTCTGTTTCTCAGCGTGTTTTATGAGTTTTAGCTTCCACATTGCTCTGCACTTTTGCCATTTGGACAAACAGACAGTTATGATTGTTTCTGTGGCCCATTTCACTAGCAAGGACCTCTTTCAGCCCTGACAGGCTCACCTGAGATATTTTTCCCCAGAGCTTCAATCTCCTCTTTCAGGGTTTGGAGGCTTTCTCTGTTCTCCAGCATTACAAAAGCTGATGGAAAAAACAGATGAAGACAACGTTCATTCAGTGTGAAGATCTTCAAGTTTCTGCTTTGACTGATCCATCAGGATGAGCTCACAGAGTCCGTAGATGACGATGAGAGCAGTAGCCAGCAGACCGACCAGAACCAGCAGAACTACTCCCTCTGCTGGCAGCTTGGAGGTTCTGCTGGGGTTTTCACCTGAGGACATTTAGAGCAGAACCGGATCAGAACCTGGAGACAGACTCGTCTGATCTGATGTTCTGACCTTCAGCGTTTTGTGGACGGCTCATCATGCAGCTGCTTCTGTTCAACTATCTGAGAACCAAAAATATTTTATTTCACCTCTGATTACAGCTCATTTCAAAAGGTTAGCGGATTTATTACAAATGATTGATGAATGTGAATAATTCTTTGTGCCTCTTACTTTCTCAATAGCAGGGCGTCTCCAGGAAGTTTCCAGTAAAGCTAAAACAGCTGGAAGAGTTTTATTTTCGTCTTTTTCACTGTTAATAAAATATCCTTCAGAGTTAGTGTATAAAGGCTGCATATTTTATAAAATGTTTTAAATCTGAGCTTATTTCATATAAAGTTACAAAGCTTTGTATCTTTGTGCATACGTTAGTTAGAAAAGGTTAAAACTCACCATAAACGTGTCGTCTGTTGAATGTTACGCATCAAAACATCTTCATGCTTCGTCTAATAAAACTTCCTGTTGATCTTGAGTTAAGATGTTCTTCATCTGCAGCCTCCTCCCAAATGCTTGTTTTTATTTATTTCATTAAAGCTTGAACAGATTCTGCAATAATAACTAACCAAATAAAGAAATATGTTAGCGTTTTGTTTGTGACTTTGGAGTGGACAGAAGTCACATGTGGAATCCCACAAGGTCCGATCCTTGGACCTCTCCTGTTCAACAGCTTTATGCTCCTGCTAGTTCAGGTTATAACAAGAAGTACAGTGAGTTATCCCAGCTACGCAGACGATACACAGCTCTATGTTATGATGTCACCGGGTAACTATCTAATCACAGAACAGATGTTTAGAACGGATCAATGTGTGGATGTGCCAAAACTTTCTCCAGCTGACCAGAAACAAAGCTGAAGTTGTTTTTGGATCTAAAAAGGATCAACCTAGAGTTATAGATCTAGAGTCAACACAAGCGGCTTCAGTCACAACAGTAGCTCAGAAAATAGACTATATAAAATACTTCTGTTAGTTTATAAATCACTGCATAGCTTAGCGCCAAAATACCTTAAAGATCTGCTGTCGTTGTATTGACCTTCCAGAACTCTCAGGTCTTCTGGGTTTTTATGATGTAAATCACTTTGAACTGCTTTGTTGCTGAAATCTGCTATATAAAAAAACCTTAACTTGAACTTGGTTGGATTTGGTAAAACCCAAAAGCTTAATGTGGTGTTATACTAGTGTGACGACAAATGTGACACAACATCTGGTGTTGTTGGTAGCAAGCATTTACATTTTCTACCTCCCAATCAATGAGCTGTGCTGCATGCCCATACCATTGACCTATGGATCTGCAAATGAAGAGTCTAGGAGTGGTGTGGTGTGATGCAGCTCAAACTACCAAACAGGAAATATGATTTCTATTTACCAGCATATTGATCAGATAATGGCAAACATTGCAACATCCTAAGTCATAAACACTACAAACACTAAAGTAAAAGCGGGAATATGCGCCAGATGCACACAGTGTAAATGCCCTCACTGACTATAATGGTTGTGTATTTACTGCACTGTGGTGGAGCGGAGCCGGACACTGGGAATTAACCCTCACCCGTTACACCGAATCGGTCCAGCTCTTTGTCACTTTTTCTGTAGCTCAAAGTTTTATAGTCTGTAATTCAAAACTTACACAACTTTGGCCCATAAGCACAAGTAGTTGATCCATAATGGAAACTTTTTGTTTTTAATTATTACAAACAAATTTAAATGTTCTTATAATGTAATATATCATAGTCATCTTTTTAAAATGAATTTTTTGCATTCTCTTTGTTTTATGGTGATTAGAAACACATTTATTTACTGACTTTTATTCAAAATTAGACTTTGGTGCACCAAAATCTGCTTTTAATTGGTTAAACAAGGCTAAATACGTCAAAATGTAACACAAAAAGTGACTAGAATCTGGATTTTATAGCTGATCCCCATTTTATTATTTAGCTATATTTTCCCAAAAAAACAGTGTTTGGGTGTTTTTCTCTTAATAAGAAAATGTGCAAAGAACTGATTTCATTATTATTATTGTATGCTTAGTTTATTGTTGAGCAGGTTAAATTTCAAATTGTTTGGAAATCATATATTTTTGGATATATAATCATTCTGCCATCACAATGTTTCACCATGTGGCATCCTGATCATCATCCTGATTCAGGCCTTTGTTTTCTGGTTTCTTTAACTTGTAGTTCCTGTAATGGCCTCTAGACGTCCTCAGTTATCCCAGTTTGCAGCTCCCAGTTCCGCCAGCTGTTCTGATCCAGTTCCCATGTTTGCACCAGCCACTCCGCCATACTGGTGTTCAGTTATGATAAATGTTTTGTTTGGATTTTGAAGCATAATGTTCACATTACTAAAGGAATGAAGGATAAATAACAGTTATAGCAGCAAGATTTTATTTTCTATTTTGTTTATTTATAAATCTCCAATCAGCAATAACACATCATCTGAAAGAACTTTAAAAGTCTGAATTTAAATCTGACTTTTTGCATCTTAATTCAGTCCAGACAGAAAGAAAACGTCTTAAACGTCTGCACACGTTACTGCTGGTTTCTCACAGATACTTTTGAGTTGAACATGACAGGAATGATCATCCCAACTCTTCAGATCTTCGCTCTTTCCTTTCTTGTCCATCCTCACACAGTCCTCTCCTGCTGGGTTCTGTCCGGCCCAGTTGTTTGTTCTCTGCCATGCCAGAAAGTTAAACTAAAACAAAGAAAAAACACAAAACTAGGGCAAAGAAATGCAATTTAAAACCTTTATAACAAATTTATCCAGACCTTGGGACCAGAGGTGACCCGTCCACCCAGAACCATCTGCCTTCTGCCTCTGAGTCCGTCAGTCCGATCCAGAATGGTTCCAGAGGCTTCAGTTTAGATTCCAGGAACATCTGAACAGGAAGAGACAATTTAAAAAGTTACATTTCCAATAATCATGTTGGCAAATTGGAAGCACAAAAATAAATTTGCTCAATAGAAACTCAGCGTTTTAAAAAGAAAACTTTTTTCAACCATGAGTCACATGACCAACAACTGGATATTACTAGTGGAGGAAACGATGAAGAAGATGACAGGATGCTGTGCCTTGTTCCTCCTACAGGAAGTAGGGTCATCATTTTTTAAAGTCTTATTGAGTGAACCATTTTATTCATGTGATTCTTTTGTGGAATATCAACAAAGTTTTGCACACATAATGGAAGCAGCAATTTCAAGAGAAGATTGGTGACTGAGATTCTTTCTGCGCTGAGATGAAGAAACATGAATCAGTAAAAACATGAACCTGCAGTAGCAGCTGCATTTCCATTTCATTGTTTTCAATTGCAGTGTTTCCATTCAGTAAGAAACGCAATTAAAATCAGGAATAAGTTTGTTCACACAGTAAGTCATTAAAAAACATGCTGTCATGATGCTCCAGTTACTTCCTGGTTTCTTCTTCCTGGTTTTGCTCCAATGGTAACATCCGGTTGTTGATCATGTGGCTTATGTGATGCAAACAAAGTGTTTTGTGAAATAAACAAATTTTGTTACAGCAAAACAAAACATTATCCTAAAGTGTCTCATTGTCCAGTTCTATGGTGAATGGAAACTCAGCTGGTGTTTCATACCTGCTCCTCTCTGCTGTCGATCTTCACCAGGTCTCCTCCCTGATTAATGCAGGAATGTCTGCTGTCAGTCCAGGAGGACATCCTGGTGTTAAGATAATAACAGCTTCCTGCAGGCTGCTCCCAACCTGCTGCACACTTCAGGCATGTTTCATCTTCAGACAGATAAGAATAAAGATTTCAGTGAACCAGACAGAAGAAATCCTGCATCTATACGTCCATCAATGTATTTAACATCAGTAGAGGACAGAAATGGGAGAAATATTAAATCCTGGACTTACCTTTCACTTGAGGAGGTGGAGGACATCTTGGATATGGAGGACATGTTGGAGTTGGCGGACATCTTTTATGTGGCGGACATGTTGCCTGCATTGTTCTGCTCAGATTAACTCCTTATAAAGGAGACATAGATTCGGTTTCATCATGTGTCACAAGAAGAATGAGAAAACGTTTTGCCTCTTGCTTATAAAAAAAACCCAGAAACATTACCACCAATAAATTAAAACCAGGTGGCAGGTCAGTATTGATCATTTATTGGAACAAGTTTCAGTCTGAACTCTGAGGAAACTTTAAACTCTAACAGTCTCACCTGGTTGATTTCTCTTCAGAGCCTCATTTTCCTCTTTCAAGGTTTGGACGGTTTGGTTGCTCATCAAAACAGCAAAAGCTGATTCAAAAAAGACAAAAGTTAATTGATATTTAGTTAAATATTAACCTGATGTTGGTTTATGAGTTTATAAATTAAATTCAGTGAAAGATTCAACTAACAGAGTCTGTAGATGACGATGAGAGCAGCAGCCAGCAGACCGACCAGAACCAGCAGAACTACTCTCTCTGCTGACCTCCTGCAGGTTCTGCTTGGGTTTTCACCTGAGGACATTTAGAGCAGAACCGGATCAGAACTGGATCAGAACCTGGAGACAGACTCACAGAAACTAACAAACCTTAACCTGGTTGAAAAACTATGATAATAAAACTCAGATCTGGCTGCAAGAATCACTGAGTTCATGTATTTATCATTACATTTAAGCTTAGATATTATCTCACCAATATGAACTTGTTTCAATATTTTGTGAAGTTTTTAACAAAGAATAAGATGTTTGACTCTGGCAAAACAGTTAATATGATTTGGTTGGAAAAAAAAACAAACGACAACAAATGTGTGATGGAGAAATTAAGCATACAAAAACTTACAGCAAGCAGCAACAACTCAGCCTGACATCATCTAATGAAACTTCAACTCCTAACCGTTTCCTCGGCATGGATCAGCTCTTCATCTTTTGGGCTTTTGGCAAAGATTCTTTTTTTAGATTTAGTGTTTGCTCTTCCATTAAGAAAAAAGAAAGTCAAAAAATAGTTTGGGTGTGTTTAGTAAGCACCATATAAGCTACTCCAAATAAGCAAATTTTGACTTGTTAAAAGTGACCTTCTCTGAACAGGCTAGGACATGTTGGCTGCCTCACACATGAAAATGGCTGCAAACAGATGCGCAATTATACACATTTGTTTGCATCTTTGAAAAGCAGAAGTGGAGCGTCCCGCACAACCAACAAGAATGCAGCAGGTAATTTCTGGATGGCAAGTCATCAAGAAAACACACTTTTTTATTTCCAGCAGCCATTGTACAGAGCATGCAGCAGTAAAAACAGCTGACCAAATGGGATGGGGCGTCACCTGGGTTGCTACATAACGGCACAGTGTGACTCTACAATCAGGAGGTTTTAGAAATGACACCAAAAAGCAAGAACTCATTGAAAAGAATAAGCCAAAATCTCTGCTGCTTTTAGAAGAACTTGAGACCCAAATGGAATCACAAAAACATGCAAGACGTGAATTTTGCGTAATAAGTTACTTTAAGAAAAGTAAAGAGACATGACCTTAACTTGATAAACATCTTTTGGAATGATGAGAGTGGAAACTGAAAGCCAGACGACATAGGGTTAGGGTTAGGTATGTAATGGGTAGGGTTAGGATAAGGGTAAGGTTTAGGCTGTAGAAATGAATGGAAGTCAATGGAAAGTCCCCACAAAGATAGCTGCGCAAACATGTGTGTGCGTGTGTGTGCGTGTTCATCACCAACCTGCTGATTTACCTTCTTCATGGCTCTGTGGTCGTCTCATCATGGGGAAACTTCACTCTGACAAGCAGAATTAGAAAAATAACCTTTGACCTTTAATAGGTTTATTTTGTTACTCTTCAAGATAACCAAGTTTATGCAAACATGAACCTCAAAATTTAAATCAACAAATCAGTTTTTAGGCTGTGAAATCACTGATCTATAATCCTCAAGTCCTCTTAGGTTATTTAAGCATGAAAAATACAAAGATAAATTATCAAATGCACTGTAAGAGGCTGTTTTGATCATAATCCGAGGAAATATATTTAAAAACATAAGAATAGTTGCTTCATTAAGACCTAAAAGATGTTTCAGGAACCAAACTGCACAAAATTGAGCCAAAGATTAAAAAATATATAATATTTTTCTAGCTAAATGATTTTTTTGTACTCAGATTTTTCATTGGAATAAAAATGATGTAAACTCACCATTCATGTGACGATGTCTCCTCTGTAGACGTCGGAGACACAATGAGATCAAGATCTTCAAATTTAGCTGCTTTGTGCTGATTAAACTTCCTCATGAAACTGAAGGAGGAAGTTTGACTTTAAAAAGCTGCATAAGGAAACATATTTATGAATCATACTACTTGATTGATAAATAAATATAATATTTGTGCATAATTAAATAGATGCGCATTTTAATTATTAGAGTTCAGTTTTCATTTTCCAAATGACACAGCTGCACATCTGGAGAGATTATTTACATTTTTATAGAAAGTATGACAGTAAAATAAATCTGAAAAGTGTTCTGGACCATAAGCACCTAAAGTTGGTTTTAATGTTTTCAAATAAAACTTGGATTTTCATATTAAAGAACAACAATGTGGCCATAAAGCAAAAAGATGAATTTCTGTAAGTATTTAGTTTCTGGCATGCAGTTTATTGTTTGAAATAACACAACTTGTTTTTATGCAGATTTAAAAAGTTTACTTTTGTTTCTCAGACTTTGAACTATGACTATGTCAAATGAGAAACAGGGAACTGAACTCTGTTTCACGTTTCTTAAAAGAGAAGAAGAAAAAACACTTCCTCAACGCCACCTTTACCAGATGGTTTTTACTTTTCTTGATATTTTTGTTTTTTCTGTTTCTTTATTTTTGTGTGGACTCACATTTCAGATACATTTCATTCTGACAAAATGTGACAATACATGACTAAATATATAAAATGCATGTATATCACATAAGCAGTACACATACATCAGGGATGCAATCATTTTCCAGGCTGAATCAGCAGGATGGCTTGCATCCATTTTCTCCCCTTTATCAACAAATCATTATTTAAAATCTGGTTTTAAATTTTGCTTTTCCAAGAAAGTCCAATAAAGAGGAAGCAAAAGCTATGAAAATAACGAAGAACATCATGGATGGTTTCATCCAATATTCAACAAACTGAAGCTAAAAGCAGAGAACGGAGAAGCGTTTCCATCCAGGAGGAAATATCCTGCAGTATATCAAGAAGAGTCTCTGATGATGAGCTGCTAAATGCTGAAACTGCAAAACCAGAGGAACTATTAATAAAAACAAGCACCTGCATGGCAGATAGAGGAAGTAGCTGCTATTCAGGTGTCTGTTAAAGTCTGGACGGACAAACAGCCCAGAGACGATAATCACAGCAGTACAAGAAGAAACTCCATAAAAACCAGAAGGGAACCAAAATGCAAAAATAAATAAGGCTGAATGCTTTGGCACACTGCACTTTTCAGTTTTTTTTATTAACAAAACATGTTTTGAATCAAATATAGTATTGTTTCTATTTCACAGTTGATCCTTCATATTAAAAGTTCAAGCCGTATGAATACTTTTACAAGCCACTTTATTAAATTCTGATAAAACACAGATGCAGATACGCTCCCCTGTGGTGGTCTTTATTTGTTTTGAATATATTTATGGGAAATTTTTTTTCTACTGTGTCAGGTTTAGTTGTATAAAAAACAAACTATCTCAAAGATCATGAGTGAAAAATTCCTTAGAGAGTTTACATTTCTATAAAAAAAGGAACAAAGGAAAATCTGAAAATAGTTTTAGTTTCATTCTGCTGTGTGTCGTAAAAGCTGATGATGATTAGAGGAAGAATAAAGATCAAATTACATGTTTAAAGTACAAACTTTCTGATTATTGAATCAAATCTCAAACAGATTCTTCATAGTTGGTTTAGGGAGGTTTTTATCTCACAAATACTTTTCATAGGAAGGTCACAGAACTGATCAAACCAACCCATCACATCAGTATCTTCTGTCCTCCCAATTGCTGCACAATCCTCTCCAGCTGGATATTCCTCCTTCCAGTCATCAGGCTCCCATAATGTCCAAAACCTTAAAATGAGAGACAAAGAACAGCAAAGTTAAGTAGAAACTTTTGATATACATAGAAATGTTTCCAGACCAGGCAAACCTTTCATTCAGAGGTGATCCGTCGACCCAGAGCCATTTGCCTTCTTCCTCTGAATCTGTCAGTCCGATCCAGAACTTCTCCCAGTAGCTCTCCAACATCTCTTTCAGTCTGGCATCCAGGAACAACTGAAGAAGAAAATTAAAGTTGATAAAAATGTCAATGTGAGATTTTTCTGAGCTCAGATGAAGAATCCTGATGAGATGAAATCAGAGAGAAGCTGAACCTGCAGCAGTTTCATACCTGCTCCTCTCTGCTGTCGATCTTCACCAGGTCTGATCCCAGATCAGCGCAGGAACGTCTGCTGTCAGTCCAGGAGGATCTCCTGGTGTTAAAATAATAACATCTTCCTCCATGTTTCTCCCAGCCTGCTTCACACTTCAGACGTGTTTCATCTTCAAACGGATCAGAACAAAGTTTCCAGTGAACAGGAGGAATAAATCTCTGTAGATGTTTGTGTGATCTGGAGGCAGCAGGAGGCGTCTTCTGTCCTGCAGCTACAATCTAACTTCCTGTCTCTGTCAGGCCATCAATGTCTCTTTAACATCATTAGAGGACAGAAATGAGACACAGATCAGATCATGGACTTACTTTTTACTGCAGAAGATATAGTTGTTGAAGTTTTACTTCCAGCTTTTTGAAAAAAAAGAAAGAAAAAAGTTGTGATTTCTGAACTAATTATTTTTTATTTTGCGGAACAGAAAAAGAATTGATCTGTACTGTAAAGAAATATTCTAATTTATGGTAGATAAATTAGGCAAATTTAAATTAAAGTACCAGCTCGCTGTATGGTACAAGACGTTACAGTTTAGTATTTTGACAACCGATTTCTGTGGTTGTCAGATATTTATTGTATTGAATACATCCATAAAGAACAAGAGCTTATGATATAACACCATCACTTTTACAGTTTGGAGCAATAAGTGTTTTTATTAATATAAAAACGATGGATTTATACCGTAAACACACGGCAGAACTGTATGATAGATTTTAGAGTATTGTAAAAACATTTTACTGTAAATTGCTGTTATGAGGCATTAAGTTACAGACTCACCTGAGAAATTTCTTCTCAGAGCTTCATTATCCTCTTTCAGGGTTTGGATGGTTTGATTGGTTTGTATTTTATCAAACGCTGATTGGAGAAACAAAACATCAACATGTGGATGTAAATAAATGTGATCATGTTCATATGCATATCGCCCTCTATAGTTTTCTTGTTGCCATTTAAAAAACTAAAATCCAGTAAAATTTAACCATCATCAGGATGAACTCACAGAGTTTGCAGATGACGATGAGAGCAGCAGCCAGCAGACCGACCAGAACCAGCAGAACTACTCTCTCTGCTGACATCCTGCAGGTTCTGCTGGGGTTTTCACCTGATTACATTTAGAGCAGAACCAGATCAGAACCTGGAGACAGACTCACAGAGACTAACATCTCTAAAGACCAAAAGTCTTTCAGAGGAAAGCAGAACTCTTGAAAATGCTAAGACATTGGGTCGTGATCACAGAACCACCGAACGACTTGCTGCAAATAGTCGATAGGGTTGCAAGAAAAAAAG
>CAEGAD010072285.1:0-31224 GCA_903067055.1 Poeciliopsis paucimaculata
GGAAATATTTTGCCTCTCTTGCACAGCCACCTTGAATGATAAACACAAAGGCGCACTTATATTATGCAGATCCTTTCAGCTTCACATCTGTCCCCCCCGCCCCCCTATGCATGAAAGCTGTATCAATCACATGACATCAAATTGTATTAGTTTTGTTTTTGTTTATGAAATGCTTACTGTTCCTGCATGTGCACAGGGGAAATTATAGACTTACAAGAATAATATGCATCTTTCACCTTGAGGAACTGGCTCATTTGCATATCTGCATCCATAAAGCCATCACAGGCAGCTACAGAAGCATCTCTATTACAGAGGGAACATAAGAACTCACATTTTCCTCTGATAGACAGACTGAAAGAGCATAATCTTTTTCTGTATACATTGCATTAGTTACTCTTGGAGAAGAATTGTGCATTATATGACTAATTATGATAATGACCATATGGTCTGGCTGTATTGTGTGGAGCTGAAGCTTGGGAGACAGAGATGTGTTTCCTCCATAATTAATCAAACTTTTTTATTAATTGTGCTGTGCATGTAGGTAGTGCTCCCTCGTCTCCAAACATGAATGGAAGGAAACTACAGAAAAGATTACAGAAAACAAAATGTATATATATTGCAATCAAAGCGGCAGTCTGGCGCCTACTTCCTGGAAATGTTTGCCGGCTGGCAGCTTCTGTTGACTTCTTTTGCTGCCAAACACTGTTTAAAACCATTACACAGAAGCCATACAGCCTGCAAATATTACCATAACTAGTCCTTTGTATACAGCACGGCAACTCAGAGGGGAAATGTTCAATCATTTCCACAATATCTCAACAAAGCTGCTGTTTCTGGACTGCTTTCAGAAACAGCGCACACTGTCTCTATACATGAGACAGTGTGCGCTCAAGTCTTTCTTACAGCGGGTATAATTCAAGTTGAATTAAACCCGCTGTAACTAACATGAACACGAGTCCCTGTCTCTGAGACTATGTCGTCAAATACAATTCATTGGGTTCAATTGGTACTGCTTTGAACTAAGGAGAGAGGCCTTTAGCTCCAAATACGTAAGGATTCATCTGCATTATGTATTTTTAACAATTTAACAACAGCATGTGCTAAAGTTGACAAGCCTACTTTTGAGCTAAAAAATCTTGTGAAACAATTTGTTTTTATTGAACATGCTTGGCAGTGTTCAGTACTTACTATTAAAGGTGTTTAGAAACATGCCTCTGTAACATGGTCAAGTTCAGGTTATAAGCTGTGTGGATGATTTGCAAAGATTTTAAAGTGCAAAAATAAAAAATAAAAATAAAGAAAAACTTTTTTGCAATATTCATTTATATTTATGATGAAAATTTAATTTTAAAAGAATTTCACTGTTTACATTTTCATGTAAATGACCCAAAAACCATCCCTGGGCCAGAGACTCAATCAAAATTTATGTCCAACCTCTTTTTCTGGGTCTTATGCTCAGCTTCCGAAATAAAAATCTGCAAGAATAACGTGGCACATCAAAAGCAGCAGAGAGGGGGGCAAAAAATATTGTATGCTAATAGAAGACAGCTCAGGGGAGCAGGAGCTTAAATATGGAAGATACATAACTAATTTCACATCTGAATGTGAATTAATCAAACTAAGAGTCATCATCATATAATCTCACAGGCACTGCTCCATAAATGCACATAAGTCAGTGCAATAGGCACAACGGATTTGTGGATGTGACTAAATTGAGCATGTTGAACAAAAGAAGTAAAGGTTGACTTATTGCTGCCACTTAAGATAATGTGTTTGTTTGTGTTTCGGCAATAGACTCCTGAGGTTAATAAATCCCCTGCATTCATCTGGCAATAATTGCGACAACAGGCGGCAATCATTGTGGATCAGGGTGCATGGAACGCATTATAGCCGCGTCCATCGTCTGTGCTCATTTGCAGAGAGGTCAGAAGTCACATTAACTCAGTTCAGTTTGCAGGCTGCTAAGGAACAAACAAATCTCTAGGCATGTCTATGGACATCATTAATGAATGAAGTTGCTGGTTTTACAGTCAGCTGCAGTTTAAGAGAAAAGCAAAGTATCTTGAAAGAGGAAAGCGTGGAAAATATGGTTTTTGTTTTACGCGATAGCGCTGTGAGTAAATGCTGCATATTGCTCAACAGGTATAGCCGTATCTGTAACTCCTCAAGGCCGTTTGACTAAGCAACAAAAACATCAAAAGCCTTCTTTAACAAAGCTGGTTATCCTGCAGCCTCATAACAACAGAGCTCTTTGAAGCAGGCACTGAGAGAGTTTTAAGACCCCCTGATTTGTGGTCTAATGTTGCTTTAAGTTGCTCAGAATCCCCAAGCCGAGGGGTGTTTAGCCTCTAAACCAAATCTAATAATGTTCTGAATCAACCACAATGCAGAGCTCACCATTAACGACCAATTTCAACACAACTTTAACAAAATCGCCGACTGATATTCATGCAAAAGAAGCCAATGCCGAAATAGACTTAGTAAGTCTTTATAGCCGACGGTAATGTCAGGTGCGTTTTATAGAGAAATGCATTGAGTTATGAATCTTCAAACGTTGGTGTTCCACGTGCAAACTTTTTACTTCTTTCATGTTTTTCTTGACACGTTCAGTTCAGCAAAATGCATCACTGAACGATTCAAACCATACCAACATTTATTTTTTGATGCCCACACACAAAAAACTATTGAAAGCAGTTATTTGACTAAGCTCCATGTAGTTTCTGTAACATTGCCTATGCCATCTAGAAACTAACAAATTTTATGGGAATTGTAAAGAGACTAAACCAGGTTTGGGTGAAAAATGTAGCACAGACAAATTAAACAAATGTTCAATAATTAAAAAAATAAAAAAATAAAAAAAAAACTCTGAAAATGTAGACCATATAGTATTTCACAAGCCTTTATAGATGCTATTGAGAATTTCAGCACTAGAAGTGTCCAAGACCAAGATCATGCTCATTTCTGGAACTGAAGACTCACAACCTGAGATGTTTGGGATGTCACATCCTGCCGCTATCTTCTAAACTGGTGATGTAACATCCAGTGTGCATAAGTTTAGCAATTAAAGTGCACAACCAAAACGGAGAATATCATTTTTAGATTTATGCAAAAATAAATTGGGTGCGACATTATTAATTTTCCCAGGTGAACGCTCTACCACGTAAGTTAATGACCTACCTCAGGTGACGCTTCATGATGGTAAAACAAACTGGTCTCACAATTAGAATCTGCTTGCTGATCTCTGTTGACCATAGGCGTCGGATAAAGAAGAAGATTTGAAGGTCCTGTAGGATACAGAACTGTTGAGATGTGTTGGGTTTTTTGTACTTGATTTGGTCACTCTTAAATGTTTCGTATCAAACAAGTTATAACAGTCAGCAAAAAAGGAAAGAAAATTATATCTTACGACATCTGAACAAGCAAATCAACTTCCGAAAGAAATTCAAGAAAATATGAGAAACAAACTCATTGACGTCTTACAGGCTGAAAATGGTCGCAAAGCAATTTCAAAGGCTTTGACACTCCAGTGAACTTTAGTCCCCAAATGGAGAAAATGCTGAAATGGAGTGAACCTTCCCAGGAGTGGCTGAGTTATTAAAATTACTCCAAGAAAGTATTTACAACTTATCCAGGAGTCACAAAGAGTACTGCAGGCCTCCCACTGAGGTCAGAGTTCATGATTCAACAATAAAAAAATTGGGGGGAAAAAAAAAACACACAAAAATTACATTTGACAGAAAAAAAAAGAAAAGACTGCTGTCATATAATGAAGTCATTTAGTGCAATTCTTAAATTTAATATTCCTTTGGGTTGATAAATTGTTTAATACATTTATTTATATTGGCAGCTTTGGTGAATAAGGATGCAGGAGTAACTTTGACCACATATGGCCAGATTGGTTTGAACATCTTTCTTTCATATCTGAAACTATTTTTAAAATGTTTGTTCTACTCACTTTGATTATCTTTCCTTGATATGAAAATGGATCTGTGTCAAGAACTGTGTGAGGAGAATGAAAACTCAGTGAGGAGACAGGCTGAAAACTAGAAGGAAATGCTCATCTACAAGAAATTAGATGAGGATTGGAAGACAACAGTCCTGGGCAAACAGATAGCTCAAAGAAAGGTTTTGGACAAAGAAGGAGTGTTTGCAGAATAGAAACCAGGTGCGCTGATTAATTGAGGCAGTGCAGCTGTGAGAAGCTTGACTCTAAGGTCAGCACAAAGCAGTAATGAGTAAACAAAACCCAACCTAAATAGAAGCACTCAAAATACCAAATTAAAAGTGAACAAAAACTCTGATCAATAGTAAAAGGAAAAAACAAAAATATGAAAACAAAATAATGTAAATATAGGAAGTACTAAAAGAGTTGAACATGTCGACTAATTACGGAATGCCAGATGTGAAAAAATTTTAAGAAATATGCAATATTTTCCACTGCATATTTTGCTTTAAACAAACAAATAAAAAAAAAGAAATTATCACAGAAAGACAGTTGTGGATAAACACAACTTGCTGTAATTGTTAACCGCGCTTGCTAGCTCGGGGATTGCTAAAGTTGATTGTTGAAAGGATATACTTCATCCAGTTTAATAAAGCTTTACAATGAAGCATTTTTTTTAATCTAAAAAACAAAAAATGTGGAAATTTGTTTTATAGAGGGAACAAAATAAATTAATCTTAAAAAGTTGTACTTATATATAAGAAAGTTAAATTATGATTAAATATTCTATGCTCACTTGCCTTTGAGAAAAAAAAAAAAATGAAGTGACACTGAATTCTTAATCCATGGCGTTCCATATAATGTCACCCCTCTGGTAACAATAACAGTCTTAACTTCTGACATAGATTTCTTGCATGGCGGCTTTGCCCATCCTTCCATTAAGCAGATTTTTAAGGTCAGAGTTTGTTTGACGAGAAGAAATTCCCAACAGTCTCTGCCTTAAAGTTTCCCAACAGATTTGGGTCAAAACTTTCTTCAGGCCAGTAAGGTTTTTCACATCAACCTCACTCATCCATGTCTCGATGAACTTTACTTTGTCCACTGCTGTGCAGTCGCTTAATTTAAGGGGTCATTTCTAAGATGTTCCCACAAAGTTGGAAGCATGAATTTTTCCACATTTCACAAATATTTAGAAAAGCAGCACCCTTATAAATCTATGGCCATGGAAGTAATTCCATGAACTCAATGATACATCAATACTTTTTACAATATTATGCATTTTCTAAACCAATAAAAATAAAAATAAAGCGCATTCTTGAGCTTTCTTTGATACTTGACCTTGTATCCATGTATACCAGCCTTTTCTAAAACATTTCACCTCTCTCTATCAGATTCTTTTATATTCCACCACACAATGGGAGAAAATAAAACAGCATCTTCCTATCTAGCAAAATCCATCTGTGTGCTTTTGCTTTTTGAGTAGGTGTTCACGTTGAGAAAGACGGTGAAGAACCTTTTGATATTCAGCTCTATCAGAAAGTAGGTCAAGACGGAGTATGCGAGCCAGAGAGTACGTGACTGATCTGGAAAAATCAAGCACCTCGCAATGCGATTGAATTAATAATAATATCATTTAATTTTCAGCAACATTAGCTCTGATTTTACCCTTGTAGCATTTCAAAAGTATGCATCAAAGCCCCAACAGTGTGTGATACAGTTGGATGAGTGCCTAATTGATGTAAAAAATATATGTATATTTTAAAAAAACAGATATCAGGTGCTCCAATCTTCTTTTCATTGGTGTTTTTTCATTGAGAACATCAGTAACGTGAACAACATCAGATCCCCGACAAATTACTCCGCTCTGTTTCTCCGTCTTCACCTCCTGATTGGTTTGAGTTACTGAGTGCAGATGCCTCCTGTTCCCACCTCCCCCTCCACCCACCCGTCTCCTTCCACATCATCCACACACCTCGGGATTAGCTTTTTCACAGGTCTCGTCCCGCTGAGATCAAGTTGTGAATTCAATGGCACTGCGGGGAGCTCGTGTTTATTTGTATTTATTCGTCCCTGAGGTGTCAATACCCTCAAATATCATTTTCAGGTAGCGTTTCCCGCATTCTGGTCGCACCTCAGAGTTTGTGTTTGTGTAGGCAGTAGTGTTCTGGGGTTGAAAAAAAAAAGTGAGAGCGACTTGGTCACAGCAATGATTAATGGGGGAAACTTTCAGCGCCGATTCCATTCGGATAATAGTAGCCAGGCGAAACAGAAAGCAATCTTACTTCTCGGTCTTTTCTGCACAATTGATCAAAAGGAAGTGAAAAAGAAGAAAAAACGTAAAAGTGTGGAGCACTCTCAGTGTTTGGGTTCTACCTTTGCACACACCTTTTTGAGAAAGCAGCTCGCCTTCACAACGGATCGAAACGAGCACGAAATGCTAAACCGTGCCTAACTTGTAGAAGCTACTTTTATATTCAAGACTGATTGATCTGGGCATTCAGCATCTGGCATTCCCACATTTTTCCCTTTCTAATTAGCTCCTGATACTGGCATAATTAGCTAGCACAGATGGACTGAGGATGTCTGTCACTGTCTCCCTCATACAGCCTTGCGGCACATTCTACGTTGTACTATTTTTTAAAACCATTTAAGTTTGGAACCTCTTACTTTGTTTGCATTTTGCCTCTAATTTCTGATAAGCAAACATATTATGGAAAATTAAACCAGTTAGAAAAGCCTTCCTTTATGTAATTTTCAAAATATTTGCCTTTGTATGCTGAAAAGTTGACCATGGAATGTCAGGAGATGTTATTTGTTAACATGAGAGTTGTTTCCCCCGCTGAATAAATATAAATTTCCTCAAATTTCTCATTCGCTGTTACACCGCCAGGAGTTTTGAGCTCCCCAAAAAAATATTACGAAAGTGTAAAATTGTAAGATGTCAAACCAACTTTCATACATGTTTTTAATGAGGACATGGCTGACTCGGCAGCAGCCAGACAATTAGAGCAGAAGCGGAGGAAACCGAGGCTCAAATTGGTTGCCTCGAGATCAGCGCTGTTTTCTTGTGGCTCAGTATTTTGTGCGTACCTTGAAGGTATGGATCAGAAGTTCAGAAATTTCTTCAGAAGTTCCTTCTTTAAGAGAAAGTGTTGATGTTGGCTCCTTGTGAAGCTCGTTTTTTTGACTAGGACGTGCAGAGCACAGCATCACAGAGGCTTAGGTTGGGGTTTATCTCGTGATTAAAAATAGATGAAAGATCAGGTGGTCTTCAACCAAAGCACTAATGAGATAGAAGAATGGGGATATTAGTGACCCCTTGTTGCTGTGATGACCTCCCTGTTATTTAGGCCAGCAGGTACAGTACAATGTCCAGAACCTGCAGTATTCATTGACACAAAGATCTGGATGTGCATAAACATGCTTAAAAAACAGGAGACTTTTTATTAGTAATTTCTAGAGAAGGGAAAAGAAAATCATGATGTTGAAATTCATTCCTTTCTTGCACACTTTCTTCCAAAATGTTCTCCTTCCTTCATACCAAACCTCCGTTCGAAGCAAAATCAAACATGTAACAGAAACAAATATTTTGCATCTGCGACAAAAATGAATGTTTCATAAGTTCTGCAGTTAGACACAGCAAATGTTTTACACTTTATGAAACTAATAAATAATAAAAATCCCTGAGTTGATGTTCTTTATTTCCAGTGTTATGAAACAAAAAAGATTTTTTAACATATTTATTTTTTTACCCGCCATCATTAAACAGGAGCGGGGGGGAAAATGACATTGATGAAGCGGCTAACAATCTATTATTCAGCGAGCGCAGTTTGAATTATCTCCTTTAGAATCAGGTTTGGCGTTTTGTTTTGAACTAAAGCCACACATGTCAGGCTCTTTGCGAGTGACCTGCATCCGAACAAAGACTGAAGTGTGTGGGCAGAATGAAATATTGCAATGAACTCTAACAAAAGCAGAAAAGAGAATGATGTTTTACGCAGCCGCTCGTTGTTTTTATTGAGGTACCGAAACGAACAGGTGCACTTTGTGTTAAATGCGCTATGATTTACATCACCACCAGACTTGGAGCTCAACTATGCCAAAAAGTGGAAAGTTCATGGTCTGCTGACTGCAGATGGAAATCTTTCTTTGTCAGCGTTTCATCAGGCCTTTTCAAACTGGCTTTGAAGCATTTCATGGCTTACGGCATGTAACTGCTGAATGAAGGGAAAGTTCTGTTGGGTCAGTTTTAGAGTTGATCCATTAAAGCCTGGTATTCTCAAATTTGGGAAAGTTTGAACTCGCAAAACTTTATAATGGGAGCCGTGTTTTATTTTTTTTATTTACCGAGATTAAACAACACACTGCTGGAATGTAATGAATTATTCTCTGGTTGCACCGGATTTAATTTAGGTGAATCAAATGAAATGGATCAGGAAACAAAAAGATAAATAAATCTACAGCATTTATGCCTGTACATTTTTAGTATAATAAATCCGTGTCATAAGCTGCATTTCCTTTACAAATGTGCACAAAACTTGATTATCGCAATGAATAATCCTGAAAGAATAGGATTTTGTTTCCATTTCAGTAAATTCCAATTTGACAATAAGAGTACAAAAGTTCAAGAAAAAAAAACTAAAATAAATGTTTTGCACTTTCTTTTTTTTTTCAAGAATATCTAAACTTCTAGCATTTGTATAAATTCATGCAAACAACTCTGATGCAAATTGAAAGTTCAGGTGTGAATGTCATTTGTAATGTGATTTTACAGTTAGTCAAATTAAAGACAAATCTTGCACTTATTTAGCAAAGTCAGCCCATGATGATATTTTAATTAAGCTACAAGCTTTATTTGCTAAATGTGTGAAAATTTCAGAGATGATATCTGTGCTGGACTGCAAACGTGTAATTTGCTTCCCAGATTCAACTGGAATAACAAAATCATCTGGAAAAAGATCATATAGCAGCTGAAAACATGATTATTTTTGAAAAATACTTTAACACAGGTGCACCTACTTGCTTGCTGCACTTTGCTAATCATTTCACTTACTAGAGTTGGACCGATGTGCACTGTTGGATTTCTGCTCATTTTGCACGTAGAAACGCATCTTTAGAGACTGCGGCGTTTGACCTTTCCCACATACGGATGACAGACCAGTTTTTAGGAAATCTGCAGAGTTTTGAACGCTTGGTTAGTCGGGAAGCTGAGAAGGGATTACAGTCCTGTTGTGAGTTTTACACAGCGTGTTGCAAAACCAACAAAAAGCAGGTTTTATTAAATTTAAAGTGTTTACCGTCGGCACATTACCAAGCATGTGATTCTATTTTCTCAGATTGAAGTTGATTTAATTAAAAGAACTCAAAATAAATCTTTGATTTCCCTAACCATATTTTTTATGACAGGCAGTGAAACTTTCACCTACGTTTATGAGAAAACTTTAGATTCATGAAGGTAAATGTAACATTTACTGACAGAAATGCTTGAAATAATATGACCATTGATGCATTCTTGGTGCTTCTAGATCGATGTTGATCCAGTTTACCAGTTTGCTGAAACATTTAGATGCATGGAAATACAATACCACAAAGGAAGAATATCAGAAATAAGCCAATGCTTTGCAATCACAGCTGCCCCATTGTAAATAAGTTTTTTTTTTTTTCTTAATTGCCAAAACAGCCTATTTTGTGCAAAAATGTTCATCTTTCTAAGCTGCCTCTAAAGAATCCATAGCACTATTTGAACGAACACTCAGAAGAGACCAAAATCAAGATTTTCTGGGTTTTATTTTATATCCACAGAACCTGTGAACCTCACATTCGCTGCCAACCAGTGTTTAACTCCACAGAACAGACCTGGAATCAGTTGCAACAGCATCAGACGAGCAATTTACTCTTGGTCTGAATGCAAGACTTTTTAGTGGATTATCAACTGTATGTAGAAGCTAAAGAAGGTGACATGACATGATGCTGACTAGAAGAAAAACATATTCTATGATAAAATTCGTAAGACTAAAGTTAAATATTCTATGAGCTCAGAAAAAAAAAGCTGCACTTCTCATTTTCAGTGCCGTGGTCTCTGAGTGCCTTATACGGGCTGCGTTGCTATTCATAGCATGCGCGTCTTTGAAACCGGGGTCTCTGATCAATTAAATTTGCCTCTCAAGATAACTATGTTAATTACGCTGGTGTTTGCCTGAGTCTCGCCGCGCCGCAGTGCACTGGGACCTGAGCCTGAACGGTGGAAGCCAGATGGGAAGCGTTTCCGTGAGGCTGAGATTCTCAGATCGTTGCGTATTCTTCTGCTGCCATCATGAGATCAATTAAGCCGCGTTAAGTATTCAAAATCTTATCAAATACTTAAGAACGTGGTTTGTTTAAAATTCACACATCATGGAAAATGTTTGACATGATAGGGAATAATAAGGTCGCCGGCATGAGTCTTCCACGCTGGATGGTTTTCCCTTATGCGGTGATATTTTTGAGCGGGAAAGCAGAACGTTGAGGCGAGGATTTCTGATAGCATTTAAAAGCAGGATGTCTCTGAACTGTGTACAGACCGAGCTCTGGGGAAAAACTGGCCTTGGCCAAAAACTGCTGAGCAATGCTCCAGTTGCAGTTCCCACCCCGATCCCCCGTGAGCGAAACTCTTACTTACTTAAGTTTTGAGTCAGCGTTGCCCCACAGTCTGCATCAAAGAGGCCCTTCAAGTGATCAGCTTTGGCGAGAGAAACGAGGATTCTGCTGCTAATCTCCTAAACATGATTTTTTTTATACATATATACTCCTCTGCGCACCATGGGTCTGGATTAAAAGCATTCTATTAAAGAAAAGGGGCTTAACATATACGGAAGGGGGAGAAAAGCCAGCTGTGCTTGCATGTGCCTCGCTATTTAATCTGTAATTCAACAGGTGATAATACTTCTGCATTACTCACTCATACGCAGTGAAACATCCAACTGAGAATATGTATTTTTATACCCTCACATCCTTTTTTTAGAAGGGAATCTTGGCACTGGGACAAGGGATGCTTTTTAGCATTTTGCGACTGAGATTCCTTGTGGATGTGGGGGATTAAAACTGACTTTGGGCCCATTTGCAGAGACTTTCCGCCCACCTTGAATAGTTAGCTCTGAAGCCAAAGCAAATCCTGAGCCCTGATTGTATCATTTAGCGGCAATTGCATTCAGAAAGGAACAAAGTGAAAGAAGAAAGCTCGCTTTTTGTGCTTAGAGCATTTTCTGTGATGCAACTAAGTGCTAAAAGGGGAGCAACGAGGATCCATTATTCGGGAAAATGCCTGCACTTTACAAGCATTTGGATTTCTTACTGAGCAAGATGTGCAGGGCATTCCCATTTTCACCACATGCCATGAAGCAGATGTTTCTCTTTGTTGGAAATTAACGCATTGCTCTCGATTTAAATGTACAGTCAGACATTTACACCAAAATACACCAAAGGTATGAAAACCACTAAACTGTAGAGAGGTCCTGAAGTTTTATTAAAGTATCATATCTGATATTTTTCACATTTTATTCCCTATAAAAAGAACATTAAGTGAAATGAAATTTGATATATGACATTGCATTGGGAATAAGATTCAAGTCTTGCTAATATTTTCCTTTTTTATAATGAAAAGAATTTTCTATGTTTGCGAGGTTTAATTGACTCTCATACTTTATGTCCCAAGTGAAGCACCCGGGATCCATATGTATATTTATTTAAAAGAAAAAAACATCTAATTTAGCAAGCTGCATATTAAAACACTGCTGCTAAGACTGGAAAAGGGGATCCAAGAAAGAGCTGATCTTTTACCAAAAAAGATGGCAAAAAGTCTTGGACAATAGGTTATTGTCAATCAAAATGATACTTTTTTTAAAACTTTTATTAGAATGTAAGTATTTCATTAATTTGGATTTTTTTTGTTTTTGTTTGTTTGTTTAACTATTTCCAAGTTTAACTTTTTTTTGTTTGTATTGTTCCTATGTAAACAGTAATATAATAAAAGGATAATTAGTGTGTCAGAGACATGCTACTTATTGATTCTAGAAAATAATGTTTAGCTGATATACAGGCTTTTAGTTTCTTTTTTATGGCATTTTGAGGTTTGCTTCAAAACAAATACATATAGAATTATAATTACTTTACACACTCTTATGGTTCTGCTGCACGTTTCTATTATGTATCAAAATGTAAATAGCTGAAAAAATTACCTCAAAATGTAAATAGCTGAAAAAAAGGGTGAATTTATCAAAAGTCACCCTTTTGATAAAGTCACCCTTTATCAAAAGGGTGACTTTATCACCCTTTTGATAAAGTCTTTGTCTTTATCAAAAGGGTGAAGTGTAGTAGAAAATAAAAATTAGCCGTATTGACTGATCCAAGCAAAGCTAACCTGCTCTTAGTCAGTGTTAATGAACAGTTCTGACTCTTGTGTGAACTCTTATATCCATCCATGTTTCTGTTCTCTCCCGGTGATGAGTCACCCGACATGCAGGGTTTCTTATTTTCCATCCACTTGCCCTATCCAAAAAAGGATTTTGAGTGAAGCAAAGCACAAATACAATAGGAGGTGGGAGCTTCAAATCAGGATGTGATTACACAACTAGGCGCGTGCATGGCTGTTGAAAGTGTAATTACTGAGCTGCTGGGGTTTTAGAGCGGGAGATTGACAGGTTAATGCAGCCAGAGCAAAAGTTCGAGGGGTGTTAGGAGTCACCTTTTAACCAGCCTGGGAGTATTTACTGACAATCAATTAATGTGGGGCTGAGAAGCCTTTTAGTTCAGGTGATTGGCAGGAGTCCACCCATTCACCTTCTCATAGCCACCAGAAAACAAAGTGTGAGGCTTTTTTTTGCAGTAATTGGCCCAGAAGAGGGAGGGAGTGCATTATTTCTATGGCAAAACACATACATCGACCATTACCCTCACGACATGCAATTAACGCCGCTTGGATAATGAAGTATTAGAATTGGGATTTTATGTTTTTCTGCACTGTGTGGATTAATGCCCCTATTCAAAGACCAATGTAATTATTTTTTGCTTCCTCCTAACTGCGGTAATTCAGATTCAGCTGAAAGTTGAAATTGTTTCAATTAACCTTATCAGATGCATTTCCTTTCTACCTCTTTCACCTCCTGCTGTTAAGAGTTGCAGTTGACTCAGAAGATAGCTTAACCATCTCTGATTTCAACATTTAAGCTCAACCTGCACGTGTAATATTAACCAAAAATGAACCAACGTCTCATATTTTACAAATAGTGACCAATGTAGGTTTTTGTTTAACAAAAGATCACCAGTCACAATTGAAAAGAACAGAACCATTTAAATTTACAGCAAACCAGATTTTGTAGTTTCCATGACACAAACTCCACAAGTGTCTTAAACTCTCTCAAATAAACTGATTTTATTCTCAGCTGCAGATACAAGAAGGCAGAGTGCAAAAAGCTCCATGATAATGAGACTCTTTGATGGGTACTCCAAAAGTTAGCAAAGAAAGTGCACTATTAGGAGATTGTTTGCATAATGCAAGCATTTTTGACCCACAGCCATCTTCATTTTCTGTATAACCCGAGATCACTTTCGCAGGAATCCACTCCGGCATGATGCCGCGGTTCAAGAGGTGGGAATTGCTGAAAGTGACACAGGAACATGCCAAGCTGAGTGGTTACTGTGGCAACAAGACTGGTGCACAATGACGGATCGTCAATTGCCTCAAGCAACACATTTTTACAAACAGATGTTTAGTCACATGTCAATGAATGGAGGACCCTGTGGCATTACTTTTCTACCAACACTAGTTACTGTCGTACTTTCCCAGCAAAAAATAGTGATGAGAAAACAAAGGTAGGTATGGAACCATGACAGGTTTATTTTTCAACAATATCATTTTTCCTCTCTTTTACCAACACACAAAAAGCAAAAAGCTTTGATGTTTTTGATTTCCATGCCTTCCCCTTTCCCCAATGCAATGAGAGCAACTTAACTCCAAACTAAAACTAACCCTGTAAACAAGTGAACTTTTGATCTATTATTTTCCAAAGTCCATTAATTTCTGATTTTAGCTTGACCCATGTCACATTTAAGGACTTAACTTAAGCTGTATGGCTGCCGTCTAATAATGTGTCAATCACATGCTGCCACAAAATAATGACTAGTCCATTTTATACAGCGCGATTTTCTTATTAGTCTTGAGAGCAAGGAACGAGGGAAGCTTCATGAATATATTTTCTGAATCTAGATGTGGGTTACAAGATGTCAAGCAATATGACAGACTGTTGACATGTAGTTAATTTGCTGACGGATATTAGAAATAGGTCAGTGCATTTACTTTTTGCATACTGAGTTTAGCAGACAATGCAAAGTGGCTTTTGTAAGAGTAGGATTGCATATCTTCAAATAAAGATGCTGCAGAGCAACAGTCCTCCATTTATTTCAAAGAACGCACCAACAGACTCAAAGCAGAAATGTACAGCAAGTGAATCATGAAGTGACAGGAGGCCGAAGCAAAGTTTTTTCCAAATTCCTCCCATCTGTGTGAACCATCAGACCTTCATCCACATAAATGCTGGTCGGCTACGTGGGTTAGCATTTCAGGTAAGGAAATAATGTCGTTCGCTGATCCAGTGCTGTGAAAACATCTCTCTTGTTTTGTCCGGATGATGTAGGACTTCAAGGTTAGCCTTCACCGTATGGTACATAAGCTGACTATTAGAAGCAATTTCTTACATCTTCAGATATACACAGTGTTCCAAATTATTATGCAAAATGGATTTAAGTGTCATAAAAACTTTATTTTTTGTTGTGCTATCAAATTTATAGATAGTATTGTGTGTTAGGGCTCTTTGAATAACTATAAGTAATTTCAAAGAGCTGGGTTGATTAGTTTGTCTGGTGAGCTCAATTAAAGGAAATTTACTGAAGAAGGATGTTCCACATTATTAAGCAGGCCACAGGTTTCAAGCAATATGAGAAAGAGAAAGGATCTCTGCTACTGAAAATCATCAGATAGTGTAGAGCCATATGACAAGGTATGAAAACATTACACTTAATGCTGCACATTCAAAGAGTGACCGTTTGCAGTTCTTTATAATCCATAAAATGTTTAGAAAATCTGCTGTGCAAAATAATTTGGAACAGGGCATAGTTTGAAAAAATACTGTTCTCATGGGGAGCTTTGTTCAGTAAAATTTGATTTATACTGTAATAGTTTATGACTTGAAAATTATGCTGACCATCATTTGCATTGACCATTTAAGAAAATCTGAGAAAATATCACTTGCATAATAATTTGGAACACGGTGTACTGGATATGCTGTTCTCCTGAAGTTGCGTTCATGAATTCTGCTGTAAATAAGCCATAAACTCAGAACGATATTCAACAAGGAAAAGTAAGTTCTCAACTAAAACACTGTAGCCTTTAAATTTTCACAGGTTCCTCTCTGGGTGCTAATGCATGCACATCTCACCTTGGAATTAAATATCACAGATTCCCACTATTTCGCTTTGCAAAAATGAAACACCATAGGTTTTCAGAAAGCAATTCAATTCACTGGTTTCAGGCAGTCAGTCTTAATAACAGCTACACCAAATAAATCCAAAAGTAACGCCGTTTCAAAACCATATTTGAACTTTTACATATTGGTTTTTGCCTTTTGAGACATAACCTATAAGAGTGAGATGAACTTATGTTCCACCATATGTGTTTGTTATCCTCCCGCCCCTTTAAATCTGGGTTGGAGTACAAGCCTGCAGTAACTCATGTTTTATTTATAGAGAGGACGTGTCGGCTCTGTTCATCTTCAGCTCAGGCTTTTTGATCTTCTTTCATTAGAGGATGTTCAATATTTATCACTGCTGTTTCCCATTATTCTGCCCACGGACAGGTTCAACTCTTTTACCACTTCAGAGCTGGGCAGCCATCGTGTCTTTCGTAGAATTTATCAAGAAAATGATGCCATTATCCCTCTAAGAGGTTCCTGTGCTTTTGGATTTTTTTCGGTCAACTCTTTTTAAATCAGGCAGACATTTTATGAACTGTGAGGGCTCCTCTGCAAGCATCAGGCGCATACGATGTCTTCTTAATTGGTTTAGTTTTTACATTCCGTATTCGAATTGCCCTTATATTTTTCTGATTAATTTATGGAAGAGGATTAGGTCCACTGGAAAAAATAAAAGAAACAATCCTAGAATTCTAATTTTTAAACTCATAATTCTAACTCTTTTCTCAGAATCAGAATTGTTTATGCTATTTATGCACCATCAGAGCAATCTAGTCTTAAAACTTTGGGAATTCTGGGAAAAAAAAAAAAAAAAAATAAATCCTCCAATGACAGTCATAACTCTGCGGTTAAAGTTATCGGTGCAAAATGTTCTAAAACTATTTGCATATCATTTATATTTTATATTAGAAGTCACTGAATTTCCCTTTGGGATCAAGAAAATATTTTTTGAATTTGAAGAGATGTGCACAAAAGGCTGGAAAACAAATGGCCATTTTTCACTGATATTCTCAAATGTGTCAATTTCCAGCCTCGTTTCTCAAAGCTCCAGTTGTTTTATTTAAACGTTCTATTTATTGCTCTGCCTGCACATTTGACCACAAAAGTTCAGCAGAATAAAGCGCAGAGCTAGTGACTTGTGAGTCATAATTGCCCAATTAATGGCTTAAATGGCCCCATTTGTGAGATTGTCCTCTGTATGGCGTAAAAAGCCTGGAACTTCCAACCATGTTCAGAACTGTAAAAGCCAGGAGAATAAGTCCAGTTGCTTTCCACTCAAGCACTTAGGATTGCTTTGTCCTGGAATACACACCCGCATAAAATCAGCAGTGGACAAAAAGAACGGATGGATGAACGGCTACACAAATGGATAAATAGATTAACAGATGGCTGGATGAACAAACAAATGGTTGGATTGATTAACAAATGCATAGATGGAGGGCTAGATAATCAATAGATGGATGAATAATCTAAATGATGGATGGTTACAGGGATTGTTAATGCATAAATTTTGAGTTAATCCAATTTGTTTCATGGGAATAAAGTCTAGAATTACAAACACTTAGTATTTTCTGTTTCCTAATTTTGAAGGAACCCTACTGTTAAACATTACTAGATGTGAATTTCTTAAAATGTGTCTTTTTTTCTCCCTCCGATGAATACAGTTGCTCAAATTATGGGTTGTAATTTTCGATTTCCTTCAGTGTAACACTACGCTGTTGAAAAAACAAAATAACTATTTGAAGTGTTTTCACTCCTTTTTTGTATTTTTATCAACAATGCCGCTCCATGCTGAGGTTGCTGCGTTTTATCAAAGGAAAGTTGACATTCGGGTACAATATTCAGGTTCTGCTTGGGCTGCGCTCACCTTTCCTTTGTTCTGGTGTTTCACTCTAAGGTCACCTCTCATTGGTCCGAGCTGTTGCTGGTCAGATAGCCATGTAAGCAATCAGACCCAGCTGGCAGCCTGACAGCCTGGCCTCGTCAGAGGTCAGGCCTGGCAGCGTGTCACCGAGGGTCCGATGTAGAATAACAGCACTGTGGGAAAGGCGGGGGTTGTAGATGTAGCTGTACTTTCACTGCTTCAAAAGCGGGTACTTGGTGTTGAAGTTGACCAAAGTGGAACTTTTGAATCTCTCTGAAGTGGCAAAGTGCAAAATTGTGTGCAAAGTATAATGGAAGTACAGACCAGAGATTTGCCTTACAGTGCAATTATTTTTAGATCCGTGTTCTAGGCACATCTAATCTGGTGTGGTTTTCAGAAGTGGCCATTTTTAGCCTGGATTAAATTATCATGCTCAGCAATTTTATTATTAAAGTGAAGGGGGTGGGCAGCGTTCGGTGTCCTTGAAGTTCCAGTGAAGTACCAGTGAGAAGATGATGAAAGGAGCAGCGTGATTGAATCAGACTGGTCGGATCACGCAGTTTAAAAAAAAAAAAATAAAACGCAGCGTTGTCACGCACTGTTTGACAAAATCTCTCCATCTAAAAGAGAAATTCAGTGGAAAACCAATTAAGTTAGCTCTTTTCAAACACAAAACAGATCCTAACATGTTTCTTTTCACTCCATCTTAACTTCCCATCAACAAAAAAAGGAGAAAATACCAAAACTGTGTCACATTTGCTACCTTACTGCTGTACCTGCCAGCCCCTGCAGAAGGACAAATTAGATTTGTCAGGAGTAAAGAGAGTGAACAATTGGGAATTTAATTATTGAACAAGGGCGAAACATTTTTTGTTAGACAGCGGCATAGACATTGAATTTTTTATCAAATGGCCTTGACCTAAGATTGATCTTGAAACATGGCCTCAAACATCATCAAACCAAAACAAACGAGAGACGTACAACCTGGAATCAATCAATCGATCGATCAATCAATCACAGACAGCATTTATGATGCTTCACTTTCTCCATATTTTGGTGTGTCTTACTTTACAATTCCATTTAATTAATCTGTTTCCTCAAAATTCTTTGCACACATAAGCCATTAAAACAATGTGGAACAACATTTTGAATTTCTTGTAAATGCATTAAAATTAGAAAACCAAGAAATCATGTTTATGTAATTTGGGGTAAACCTGAAGATCTAAAAAGTGTTGCAATAATGTATTAAAAATAGATTTCCAATATAAAAGTAGGATGTGGGTAAAAGTGTGTGTGGAGTTCAGTAGTTTGGTCATGGTGATATTTTTTTATACTTTTTGTGATAATTGCACTGTAGCTTCCTTTGTTTTGTATTGATCACATTAACTGTATCTATTGGCAAAACAGTTGCACAGTATATTGGTTTTTGGCAAGACAAATTTCTCAATGTCCAGGGAAAATGGATGAAAAATGTAGCAATTTGAGAAATTCTGGCAGAACTGTTAATTAGTGTGGACTCTCCCTGCCAAATACATTGATAGATTTCAAATCGAGAGTCTAAGAAGTACTGAAACAGTTCATTGTAAGTAATCGAGCTAAGTGAGCAAAGTTCCTCTTAAGCAGACATCTCAGCTTGTCTGGTTTTAGTGACCAGATTTGTCCAGTCTCCCAACGTGTTCTTTCTATTAAATCAAACAAAAAATATATATTCAGTTCCTCTGCAAAGGATTCAGGGAAAGAACAAGGAGTACTGGCAGGTTTGGTAGATCTGTCTATTGTGATATTTATTTTTTGCGACACTTTCTTCGCTTTGCCAGAAGTTAAATTCTGCTACACGTTTCTTACCATCATTTTTGAACTACTGTAACAGTTAGTCCAAGTTTATCAGATGACAAAAAGTTATCCACTTTTTATTGTTTGGATGGACTGCCATCTGCTTTGTCATAGTGGCAGCATCCTCACCGAATAAAAGCTAAATCAAAGTTTGACTGAAAGAGGCAGGGGGCAGTTTGGAAGCGTTTTGTCATAACACAGGTCCAACATAAGGTCTATTCTAGTTAATGTTGTAATGTAGTAGAGCTCCCAATATAAACTGTATTGGGGAGGAAGATGGCAACATCGTGTCTGTTAAAATCCCCTAGTAAAAATACTAGTTGCTCTCTCATAAGACAGAAATCTGTTTTATCGGTCAGCAGTATATTCACCTGGAACTCCTGGGGGAGGTAGTGAGGTTGCAATATGTTGTGGTAGTATTGTGATTAAAATAATAAAAAAAAGATATTTATTGCTTTGTTTTTATGTAACTGTATGGCTGTGACTGCATGGCGCCAAAAACACAAATACTTCCTTAGAGTGTTCCAGTCTGAGATGTCATAATCTTAAATAATGGTAATTCGGAGAGAAAATTAATGTCCAAGAAAGATGAATGATTTCTTAGATTACGCGCACAGATGTAGCAATCACCAAATATCGAATGGTTTTAATATTATGGTGGGAAATCTTCAAATAGGTTTAAAAACATTTTGTACATTCTTTGCGAGTAAACTGAACACAGTTTACTCGCAAACTGTGAAGGCTTGTGCTTCTCTTCTGATTTTGAAGAGAAGCACAAGCCTTGCCAAAGCACTTGCGTCTCCTTCATCCCGGGTCTTTCAACTGTCGAAATCGAGTGGTTGCCGCACAAAGAGAGGCTAGACGGAGAAATAGATCCAAAACCCAGCAGTGGATCTCTGATGTTTCGAAAGACTTCTCTCGGATGTTCTCGCAGTAAAGTCCCCCCCGCTTTGAGGCTGAGCAGATTTGTTGATGGCCCCCAGAGATTCAGCTATGCACGACGCAGGAACGTTTTTCTTTTCTTTTTTTTCCCCCTTCTAAAATACTGAAATACTGAACATCAGTGAGTTTTTAGAGCTCTGATTTGGTCCGTAAAAAAGAAAAAAGGATGACAGTACTGACTTCATCACGTGCTGCATTGATGAAAAAAAAAAAAAGAAAGGTTACCTGAAAATATAAAGATAGCTCCGCTTTCAGCTTTATTAGTTAATGAATAGCAAAATTGAAACTGAATCGCTCTAATCGGTGACGCCTCTATGTGAGATGACCTCGAAACAAACCTTGCTTTTGTTTGTGGAACGGGTTTGGTCAGAGTCATTATCGGTTATCAGCACATATCAGTTTGCCTCCGGCGTCAGCAGATGGGTGAAGGAGATGGGACGCGCCGTGAAGGTTGGTCCCCTAAGTTTGTCTTTATCTCACGTGAGGTGACTGACAATCACATTTTGGTACTTTTGACTCCAATTGTTTTGTGATCATTTTACATGTCTGTGCTCTTAAACAGCTGGATAAATACCGTACAATTTGAAAAATCTTGTAGTTTCTGTCAGTATTCATTGAAATTTTCATTAAGCTGTCCAAAAGTTTAATCACACTGCATCCTTAGCTCCAGTTACACTTGTATTAAGGTTATTTACACACTATAATCTTACAAACGCATGAAATGCTTAACTTGTTTCAACCACTTTTGTGCATTTCATTGTGAAACCACATTGCAAAAATACAAAATTTTAGGAGTTTTTTATTTATTTTTGTTTATTTTGTTAAAAAACAAATAATTACCCTTGAAATAAATTAAGTTTAAGCAAAACCTAGGAGCTTGTTTCAAGTAAAACAAAAATCCTCAATATAGATGAAAAAGTATTGGCCCTACTAGCACATTATCTCACTTGTAATGTGAGTATTATGCAAAGAAATACAAAAGAAACTCTCACTTTGCTTAGAGTAGTCTCAAATAAGATTTCACTGACTAAATCCAATCATTCCTGCCGTTTCATGCCGACACCGGAGCCCACAAAATCCTTCCCTCTTCAGCTTAGCAAGACAAAAAAGGGTCACTTGGAATCTAATGAAATAGCAATTTCAAAATGACAAATTGAGTCTTGATCCCAAATAATTTGATTTGGGCACGAGAAGGCTATAATAGCCGAATGTCTACAGATGAATATGTCATTTTTTTTGTAGCCCAGGAGACGAGGCAACACCTCTGAGTTTTAGAAAGTCTAGAAGCATTGTCATATTTTTTACAAACTACCTGGTTTTGTTCCATGTTCAGTAGGACAAGCAGTGAACAAACAAACCGAAGACTTGATGAATCTATTCCATTTTAACACTCGCTGTTCATTTAGAGTTAATGCAAGAGAGACAATAATTGTAGATCTATAAGGTTAAGAGCATGACCTTTAAATATCTGCCATGAGATGCCGCACATACAGTGTGTCGCAGCTGCATGTGCAAAAACGTTTGAATATTCATCTGTCCTGTAAAAAACACTTTTCTATTTTCTTTTTTACCGATTCCTTTGAGAGAGTATGTTATGCACACTACAAATGCAGTTTGTTACAGAGAGGTATTTTGTACGCAACTATGATACACTCAATTGTTGTGCAAATCAAAAAAAAAATATTTTGCGTCATGGATGCCTTGAAATTGGTCTCTGTCTCTTTAAGAACCTCCAACTCTTTCCGACATGCCGCCATCAGCATGGTGTCCATTGATGCTGCGTACCAGCGTTCGTAGGAGCAGCTTTGTAAGGTAAAGCAGAGTTCCAGCACATTTGCCAATTGTTGCTGCCGCTAGTCTAGTGGAGCAACACTGCAGGTTTGTTTTTGATCAGAGACATTAAGTCCATATGAAAAAAATCTCCAAAAAAGGATATTTTGCCTAAAATCTAAGTTTATGTTGAGGTGAGCCAATGTTTAATATCTAATACAGCTTTGAGTAAAAATGTAGTTGCAAGATCTTAAAGGAGTTCATGTGAAAAAACCTCAACATCCCATATTCAGAACTGTAAGATTTTGATGTTATCTACTGTTTAAGCCCCAAAGAAATCCAAAATCATTTGCATGCAGACATGTGCAGTGCATATCGACGTCCGATCTATTATGTAAAATTGGGGAAAAAATTTAAATATAAGAAAGCTGTCTAGTTGCACGCCTTGAATAACAAGAGTAGCAACAAACATCAATGTTCGAGTTGAATTTGCATATGAAACGTTAAAAAAAAAAGAAAAAGAGAGAGAAAAAAATGGAATATTGGAAAGTGTTTATGATTAGGGTGTCAGGAAAATTGGCAAGCTAAGTACATAAAAGCTTCACTGAAAGGTAGAAGCAGAAAAAGAAACAAAAAAAAATTGTTAATCATATTCTTCAGTATCCAATTTCTAGTAAAGCTTTAAAAGCTGCTGAAGGGAGACCTGACATGTTGTTCCGCGTGGCCCTTACCCAACAAAACCCCACGGGGGAGGGGACGTGTTGTACTGATTGCAACACCTTGTTGTCTCTTTCAGGTGGACTCAGCTGTACGCTGCAAAGCTGTAAATGAAATGTCAAGGTCGCACGTCACAAGCTCAGACGCTCGATTTTCAGCTCGGGGACACTTCTGCTGTATAAATCTTTTCAGAAACACTTTCTTGAGCCTGCTCCAGCATACATTAAGGGGGAGACATCCTCGGCGCTCACATTAGTCCCCACAGTTTCCAATCAATCTGACTTTGAAAGTAGAGGAAGGAGTCCGGGGAGAGTAATGAAATTCCCCACAGAAAGAGCTGCAGATGGCGCTGGCTTCCTGTGAGGTGGCGCTGCTAACTGCTGCTCCACCCTCTGTGGTTTACAAAAAAAAAAAGTCAAACTTCTTTGGCTGGAACACCTGGGGACTCCATCTAACCTTTTATTTTTAAAGAGACCAGAACAGATGCATGCTTAAACACTCCTTTGCAAATTTGGAGAACATTTTTTTCCCCCCTTCCAAACAAACGACTCCCTACACATCCTGAAGCACTTTAAAGAATAGTTGATGTGACGGACCTCCAGCTCCACAATTAGTTTTGCTTGATGTGACTCCCCCTGTGCTATTGATCCAGACTCTGAAGGATAAGATGAATAGCTTTGTCCCGTTTGATCCATCAAATCCCTTTAACTGTGTTTGGCAAAAATTATCCAGTGCTTTTGAGCAATTAAATTACAATTGTCCAGATAGACAATTTCCATCCGGTATTTGCCTTCTGCAGTGACTTGCAAAAATATGTATGTGGCCTTTTAGGTTACAATCACAAACATAAAAGTATTTATTTTGTGTTTTAGGAGATAGACCGCCGTAAGGTAGTGAAAAGTTGCAACTTACAGGCACAAATTGTGGTCTTGCTGGTAAGAAGACACCAAAATAAACTACAGTTTATTTGTAGAAAATCTTAAAAACTAGGATTCGTTTTCTTTTCATTTTATAATTAATTACTGTTGATGCAAAAAAATTACAAAGACCAAAGTTTGTGGTTTGTTGCATGGCAAAATCTAAAGCGGGCAGGATTGGTTTTCACGAACATGTTTTTTTTTAACATTTATGCATTTTTTAGAATTCCGAGAAGGACGAGAAAAGCAGTTTGGTTTCTCTCGCCTGGCAAAATCGTTTCCAGTTTGTTTGATTCAATATATTATTCATCAATTTCCCATTGTCTTGTCACAACATGATGCACTATAACAGCAAAATTTGTGGGCTGAACCTTCCCCTGCCTCTTTCTTTTCTCTTTGCACCCAACATCTTTAAACCAGGAGCACTTTTGATTAGTTTAGCAAGTTAAGAAAGCACTAAATGTATTCAGGACAATTGGATGACTTTTCTGGGATACATATTGTTTTAGCTCATAAAATAGGTGAGATTAAAAAATAGATATAATCTGAATTTTGCCTGGACCAGTCAGAAAATAGTTAAATCCTTTAAATGTAACAGATACATCCAGCAATGGTTCTCATCTGAATGCCACTTAGGACACTGATATGGTAAGTAATGACTGGATTGCTAAAAATGCTCTATTACCCATTATCGGACACAATGAAAGGGTTGATAACCAAAGAGGATCCCGAGTTTTCCGCCTGCCTTGAAATTAATGTTCACAAGGAAACATTACGCCAACACTATCTGAATTTACTGGTTTAATGAAAGTTGAGAGAGCAAGGCTGATTTAGACGGATGAGGAAGTTTAGCTTCATCTGGCAAAACTTCAGATTAGTTGTGAAAAAGGAGCAGATAAAAGAGATTCAGATTCAGAAGACAAGTAACTTTTGCAAAGTGAAACTTCTCTGATGGCATATTGAGGGAACAAAAAGCCGTAATGAGGAAAATTGGATAATGCAGGCATTAGTAGGAATCAGGTAGGAAAATGAACAGAGCATATCTTGCCAAATTGAAGTGGACAGAAACTGATATTATTCTTACTGCATGGATGGTATGTGACTGGATCTGAAATGTCGAAATTACGTTTTATGAGTGGGCACTGCATAAACAGTAATTGCACAGAACTGAGCTAAGATGGGCTCAAAGATACGGAGAATGAAGATTGAAATAGGCACTGGAAGAGTGAGGGGAGGACCATGATGATGGAAAGCATGCAAAAGAGGGATAATAAGGATAATTTGCATGGAGAGGGGGTTAAAAAAGAAGGATAGGAGGGATAAGTGGGCAAAACAGGCTTGTGCAAAGGTCATGATTTGAAAAGATGATGAAGATATGTGAAAAAAGAAACGAATATGAAAATGTACTTGAAGGGGCTTGAGGTGTTTGAGTGGGGGTAGAAAAAAACTCAGTTTGTATAAGGAAGGAAACAAACTTCAACTGTAAGACACTAAAATTAAAGTCTATACTTATCTAGAATGCCTAGAAAATTCTGTAGCAGTGGTTCATCAGACATAGGTAGTTGTCTCTAATTTTTCAGAATGCTTTAGAACATGTCCAAAATATCCACCATAACCTATTTTAGCCACCATAATGGAGAGTTTTTCATCTTCGATTTAAATGTAATCTAGATTCTCCAAAGTTGAATAGGTTCCAAACATGAAATCTTTTGGTATCCCATGACAACATTTTGGTCATGTTTTTACATTTACAACTTCACAATTTATTGGTTTTCATACTGTTCATGAAACCAATCCTGCCCGCTTCAGTGAACTCATCAAAAGAGCCAAATTGTTGACACAAGCGTGGTGCGGTCGACACTGCACGACCCAAAACAATTTCACAAAGTGTTTTCTTTTTTTTTTCAACCAAATCAGAAACCATTCACAAATTACTGACTCAATTTGAACTTTGTAATACTGGTAAGTGGGCAAGAAATACTGTTTTTTTTTACAGGCTCCCATTAAAGCATCATAACCTGTGACATCAAAGTTGAGTCTGCTCAGCCAAGCGGATGTAGTCGAAAATTCGGCGTTCAGCAGTTTTTTTTGTGTTTTTTTTTTCGCAGCAAAGGTTAATAACTTAGCAGAGTATTTAGCAGAGCAAAAGAAACCGCGTCTGCAGTATTAAGCTGTTTCTCTGATTAAGCTCCTTTACTGGGTACAGCGAGACTGCAGCTTCCCATTTGTGGCTTTGCATGATTTAATTACAATTATAATGGAAATAAATCTGTAACCATCATAATTTGTACACAAAAAGAAAAAAAAGACAACAACTTTTGATTATACTCACGAGAAGATGTCATAATATTGGTGCAACTGCCACCATGTAATAACGACGGCAGATGATGAAAATAAAAGGCAAACAACAACAAGCTGATTGGCATTCAGGGAGGCTCCTCAATTTAGTCATGACAAGAGTGTTGCAAACAAGTGGGAGAAGCACAGCAACCAGAAGGAAAGTGGCTTTTTTTTTTCTTTTTGTTTTGTGTGTGTGTGTGCGTGTGTGTTGTTGGGTTGTTGTTCCCATTGCTGTGCACACGCATCAGCTAGGCTGTCGGGTTGCATTTGCGTCAGGTCAGGTTGACAGCCTAAGACAAATAAGAACAGTCAAGCTGACAATGAGGGTGGAGGGCTTCGGAGCGCTGCCTGTGGTGTGAACTCGGCATATGTTATACTTTTCTTCATAGCCACTTCTTTTATTACATGCCGTTTACTCTAAAGTCAAGTGGCACTTCCTGCTCTATAATCGGAACCCAGAGGTCATGATTCACCGAATTCAACTGTTCCAGTTATGTGGGACACACAAGTGCAAAACTTAAGTCCTTCTAAAGAGCTTAATCTTCCTATTAAGATTAAGAAAGAAAAGAAAAAATATTAAAATTAAAAGGTTGCAGCTTTCACCTGTCATTTGGGTAATTTTAACCTTTTTGATGAAAATGACAGAGCTGCAAGTGTCTACGCAGATACCTGAATGGTCCAGATAAGAGATGACATACAGAATTTATAGCTCAAAAGTTCTTGAATATTGAAAGTTAGAGCACTGCTGACACTCGTGTTTGAGGAGGAACACATGCCTGAAGAATAGAATATGTAAAAAACACAAAGACACAAGGATTGGTTGAGATTTAAACTGTTTTTTATAAATAAGACAATATGCTGCCACTAATCAATGGCTGAAAAAACACTTCAATGCACTCCCTAAAAAATTTATAAATTAATAAATGCAGCACTGCACACTCATATAGACGGAATATGACAAAATGTTGAATAAAGAACCATGTGTGACACTGCTCTATACAACATGCTTTGGACCTCTTTGTACAAAAACCTGAAAATAAACGGTTGTTATGGAAACTTGGTGACCCTAAGATGTCAATCTTTGCTCTAGTTTTCCAACAGTGAGATTTGAACACTTAATTTACCTCTCTTGCCAACTCCCACGTTGTGTGGCAACAGGAAAAACTACAGTTCCAGCTAATTCCACTCATTTTCTTTCAGCAGGCTCTTATAAAATCACTCAAAAATGTCCAGTCACATTGAAGGAGCTCAGTATACCTGGAATCATAAAACTGTGCAAGCAGTCTTCAGCTGTTTGCATCTAGCGTACCTTTTTAGAACCTCAACCTAGAAGGATCGCACTTATGTTGATGTATAAATACATAATAAACAAATATTAGTGACTGAATGTCTTGGTGATGCTACTGTTTTAGCCTGTTTTATTGCTCACAGCCCATTCTAACATGGTTAATTGTTTTTGGTAAAGAGGGTAACTGTGACCTTGTCACTCAGGACGCTGTAAATTGTCACTGCTATGCTTGTTTACACAAAGTCTGATCGGCCTGGTTGGAGGTTACTGACATTTCTGAGTAGAGTCTTTCAAATAGAGCTAGGGATGTTACCAAGTGTCTGTTTGCTGATTTGTTGCAGATAAATTAGGGTACAACTTTGCTTGGGTTAGTCTGAAAACTCTCCATTTCATTCTATACATATCAATTTGAGAAAACATATTCTAGTCGATGAAATCATTGTATTTCATTGTAAATATATAAACATAAAATGTAAATAATTTCAATTCTGCATATGGTATAATAAGCAAACAACATTCTAAAATGTGCCTCTGTTTTAAAGTATGTTGCTGGCTGCATATTTTGCTAATATTAATTTACTTGTCTTCTATAATTTCTATATAAAGATGCTAAAGGCAATATATATATATATTTTTTCTTTTAAGTGACTATAGTTTGATTTATGTGATTCAATAACAACCTAAAATTAGAAGCCATCTGAGAGGGATAATTTCATATAAAAAAAGAAAATGCTTGTATGCTGTAAAAATGTGCTTATGGCTATAAAGTAAATACAACGTTGCTTTTATTGCACTATTTAGAGCTGGTGAGGCAGCTTCGATTAATGACTGTGCACTCTGGAAAATGTACAGCGCTCTGTGTTTTTGTTCCCTCTCCCTACACTGTAAGAAAAAGCGTGGGATGTTGTTATAGCGACGCAAATATGAGTTTTTAAGGAAGGGAAATGGTTTCCAGTGCTGTCCTGACACTGACAGGATGCAAAACACAGTAACCCCCAATGAGTGTACTCAAGCTGTGATCCAAGCAGTGAGCAGTCAGAACCACCCTGGAGACACAGAAAACAGAATCATGACCAAGACTGTGTGTGACACGCATGTGGCCGAAGCCGTGAAGAAAGCCTGGCAGCGAAGCGTCGTTAAAGGAAGACCGAATGTGACAGTTCCACACCTTTTCCTTGCGAGACGAAACATGGCGTAATCTGTCAGAGAAAAATGATATTATTAGCGCTGCGGCTGACCTGCTTCGCTACGGGGAATAGGCCAGGCATAAAAATAGGCGTGTTGGTCAACCACGTTGCTTGCCATGAAAGTTTCACAGCATCAAACAAAGGGCAGTCTCCATTTATTTATTTTTTGTTTTTTTTAAAAACCCATTCATATTTTAACTTGCCTCGAGCGGAGCAAAGACTTCACAAAAATTCCAGTTCTGTTTGTGCTGATGCTATGGCTGTGTTAATTAACGCAGTAGGTATTAAATATAGGCCGTACGTGCATTTTATAGAGTGCATAGTTTAAAGCCAAGAAATATGGGAACAATGCTATTTTCATGGGAACTATTGCTTTTTGCAGGAATGCATGCTGCATTAGGTATTAATGGTGTTGGCACAAGGGAAAGCATATCACTAAGCCAACTATTATTTTTTCCAGAGAACTCTCACTTTAAGTTTGAAGGATTAAAGTAAGAATTTCAATAAAAATGTAAAAACTCTGAGATTAAAATTCAAACTCTGAAAATTATTTTCCATATATTGATTAGTATCAAATCTATACTCTTCTATTAAGCATTTGAAAAGGTCTTTAAGCCAGTGAGCATACCATTTCAAAGAAAAAAAAAAAGAACATCCAAGATCTACAACTCAGATCCAGCAAGTTACAGCTGGTACATTGGATGTTACGGTCCATGACAGTGCAATTAGGACAACGCTGAGCCAATGTGGTTTGTTTGTCTCATCTTTCTAAAAGAAACATGACAGCTCAGTCCAAATAAACAACAAACGCCAGGAACAATATCCAGTGAGCCAGGAAGAAAGAGCAAAGATGTTTGGCAAAACTAAACAGACCATATCAGGAACAATGACTGATTGTGAGGAAAAGAAAACCGACTGAAAGTCACACACTATACATCTGTGAAGCCAGTTCAAAAAACTGTAAAATCTACACAATTGTTACCAATTTTATTTTATGCTAAAATTGGGGGAAAAAGTGTTCACTTTTTTATCATGACTCTTTTCTATAGTTCGATTTGTGCAGATTTATGTTGCCACAAATCTGATATTTTCTGTCTGCAGTGAGTGAATTGGTGAGCCGGGGTGGGAATCGCTACGTAACTCATCCTGACGGTCTTAAAACGGAATATCAAGTAGAGCTCCACATGCTGCGTTTGTAGCCAAAGCAAACACGTCGGGTTTGTGTTTATTAATCAATAATTCACAACAAAATAAATCACTTCACTTATTTGCTTATATTTTCCTTCCAGTGAATTTCTTTTTTGCGAGGAACTTTGCGTTCTGTAAAATTTCACAGACTCAACTTGGCTCTGAGTTTCACAGGGGAACCGTCAGGCAGCAACCAAGAGCCTCTCAGTGTCAAAATGACTTCCCTGTCCAGACGAGAGCAGCTCTGAAGCCAAAGCTGATGATCCCTTTAGCCGAAAGAGAGTCAGGCTGGAAAACAAAGTTAGTTCCAAGACAGTAAAACTGTCTCTGAACCAACGGGGCATCCTCCTTTCCTCTTCTTGTCCACATCAACTTGTTGGACCTCAACTTTAAAAACCCCAAAATCGCTAAAGACAATGTCACGAATTAGATGAAAGATGAATCCCCTTCAAAAATGAGCGACTTCAATCAGCTGCGCATTCTGAACACAGATGGAGTGACAGGCGGCCGTGCCAATCATGCCTGCAGGTGACGCCATTTGTGGGAAGTAACAATAACAAATTAGCACCTGTCAGAGGTCGTCAGAGGGCCATGGAGCTGGGTCAGCAGCTGCCGGCAATGTGATTAAAGTGGCTGCCAAGTTGAGAACAAAAAAAATATATATATAAAAAAATAATGGCTCTGAAAATAGACTGGGACTTAATTAGAGAAGCATTGGCAGCAAATCACATCTATGCCGAGTGCTAAGAAAACATTCATTCTTCAATCTATTTGAGGTGAAATCGGACCACTGCCACGGATTTTTACAGAACAGAATTATCTTTTCTATCTTTAATAAAAGAAGAAGCTTACAGATGTATTGCTTGTTTAATCCAGAGGCTAGATTGAAGAAGTAAGCTAATTTGCTCACATAACAGCTAGTTTTGGCATTATTTAACAGCCGCACAAAAGAAAACTCTGTGGAGAGCAGAATAAATTCTTGTCATCAAGAGTTTCCATTTAAAGACATAACTGCGCGTTTTGATGGAGAGCAGATGACATGACTTATCAGGGTCCTTGCTGAAGACGATGTTTATGGTGACTGATGTTAGAGGCCCACGCTTCGCCGGTCACTCAGAGCCTTCCGTCTAAATTCCCCATAAATCCCATTTTCATTGTGATCGGAGGTCATCAGTGGAACTGTCGGCATGCAATTTCACACAGAAAAATTGCCATCTGTGCTCACGGACAGATAAGCAAGTGGAGTGAGTGCCACGTCAATAAACCAGGGAAAGACGAGACATGTAGTGATGAAAATGATAAAAAACTAACATGTGTCTTCATACTTAACTGTTTTGTATTCAAAACACAAACTCCGTGAGTGTGTTTGGGTTCCACATTTATGATGCAGCAACACTGTGGATTTTCAGGTCGAAAGTTGTTTTTTTCTTTTAGTTACTAGAAAAGTGTAAACAAACATTCAAGACGTTGCGTTATAGAAACGTTGTGTTTATTGGAGTATTAGCTGATTTATAGTGTTGACAAATGAAGCTAGTTTGCCATGAAATAGTATTTACCCCATCACAGATTTATTCAGTTTCATCACTCTTAGGGGGGGGGGGGGGGGGGGGGGTTTAAAAAATTTTAAATAAAAAAAATTAAAAAGCACAAATTATTTCTTTTTTTATTTTCATTTAAATTTACCTTTTCAACCCACCCTTATGTTTATCCGTTTTTATTTCGACAAAAAAAAAA